>JAXGGP010000028.1:3999259-4009756 GCA_035584415.1 Eueides aliphera
CAGTGTAGTATGCTTTCTTAACTAACGTTGCTTTAATATTTACTTTAAATTTTTCTAGTGGCAAATTCAAAATACACAATAAGAATCATTATTGTAAATAACATATGGTCGAAGTCGAAAAAAGAGGAAAGTCGTAAATTTATAATATCAACAAGCGAACCGGTGACGGTAGTCGCCAGGTGCACGATAGTACTAAATGAAAGGACATTTAAAATAGAAAAAAATCTTTCAGGCGGTTCTGAGTCCAAAGGGACCCTTGTGAGATGGAGATTCTAAAACAGATTTGAAGCTTTGGTGTACCCGGGTACGGACAGACGAAATACATATTTATTGTTTATTAATATATTTTACAGAAAAACAAACGATTATTTTGACCTATGCACATGTGATATTCCATAGAGTATCAATTATTTTAACATAAACATAATGATAATTACACACTATCTCGTAGAGTTAGTAATAAATTAATTTCTCAAGATAAATGATGCCTACTTTTTTATAGTTGTTTTTTTACACTGTAGGTTCTAATCGGTAGAGGAACTTTCACGCAATTTAAAAATATAAAAACATTCACGCAATTTTTATATTGTCTCATGCAATCAACAAACAACAAACTTTAAATTGTTTAATTTTTATCATCCAATCAGAAGTATCTATGCGAAGTATCCAATTTCGGAAATTTCGACGATGACGCCCCTTTTACGTTTTAAGTGTTTAAAATATTTTTTTTACTTCACTTTTTATTAGACAGAAATAAAAAAGTGTTAAACGCCACAGATCCTGCATACTTCTTTCGCCCCGTTCATAACCATTGACCTCTTTAAATAACCTTCGTCCAGCCTCTATAGCGATAGTTTGTTTCAAAAGGTCAGCTAAAGTCAGCCTGTGGCGCTCTCTACACTTATTTTTACTTAACTTTTTTTGCAATAGTTTGGTCGTGCACGCACCAAATTACCAAAAAATCTTCTTTATTCTCATTGGTATCATATAGGTGAAATTAAGTAACAGACACGCACCGTAGTAGTTCACCATTAGTCAGTTATCTGACTGAACTGATCTTTTTGTGTAAAGATTTTTTATTTTTCTGGCATAATCCTTTGTTAGCAAAAAGTAATGGGATAAGATCTGACTCCAGTCAGATCATTCTCTGGGCCCGACCGCATTTCTACGTGTATGATGAGTAGCTCATAACATAATTTCTTGAAGTATAAAGGTTATTCTTGTTTATAATAACTTTGTAAGTGGCTATAGAATTATTGAAGCGAGCTAAGTATATGAGATAAGAATCTTTAGTAGCCTTTATATCAGTTAAAATAGTAAATAAGATAAGAGTGTTTGTCAATATGGTTAAGGTTAGCTCAAATTATATCTTCGAATCACCAAATTATTATAGGCAAACGCTTGTCGAATATTGCAAAAAAAATATTATCAATTATTTGATGTACATTAGTTAATTATAATAGTAATATAATTATTTCAGTGTCACATTCATTACAGCAGGTTTACGTTTATCAATACAATAAATATTTTTAATATGAGCAATATAGTGGTTTTGTAAATATAGAAATACCCGTTAGGTATGCTGTGTTAAAGATTTTTTTACTTAAGAAAGAAAACTATAATATAACACAAGAATAAGGTAGCAGTTAAATAGGGCTTTACTGCTGTTTCATTAACGTAACGACTTCAATTCCCTTGTAAGACCAGTTCACATGAAGCATGCGCCTGCTCCCTGGTTAACACATCTTATTAGAAACGCAATGGCTTTTGTAATCTCAGCATTGAGATGATTCTCCCTGTGTTGGACAGCATTGTACCAGTGGTCACCCACATAATAAACGTTTCATTGACGCGTAATGTCTTTCCATCACAGTGGAAATGTGCTTATGTCATCCCACTTCCTAAAGCTCCCAATCCTTCCAATATCACTGATTACCGACCCATATTTATCCTTCCTATTATATCCAAGGTTCTAGAATCCCTAGTCAATATTCAACTTTACTCCTTTCTCTCATCCAACAATCTACTGTATCCTTTCCAATCCGGTTTTCATACTTACCACAGCACAGTTGGAGCACTTCTGAATATTACAGAGGACATTCGGTATGCTATGGATAATACCAAACTCACTGTCATGATACTTCTGGATTTCAGCAGTGCCTTCAACTCTGTTGACGTTGATATACCTTTTGGCGCACTTTGTGCAGATAACGTTTCTTGTGAAGCCATAAGCTGGTTTCGCTCTTACCTCTTTGGTCGCCAGCAATGCATAGCTTACTGCTGGCGTCCTCCAAGGCGGCCTTCTTCCCTCACTTCTTTTTGGTATTTATTAATAATATCTCGAGAGTCATTACTTCGTCCTATCACCTGTATGCTGATGATTTGCAACTTTATCGGCACTGTTATTTACCCGAACTTTCTGAGGTTATTGATAGTTTAAATAGTCATCTGGCTGCTATCCAAACATGGGCCGAATCTTTCGGTCTGTTAATTAATCCAAAAAAATATCAGGCAATTATAATTGGCAGTAACAAAATTAGATTTAAAATCAACTGGGATGCCGTCCCTCCGATTTATTATTCAGGAGTGATAATTCCCTATTGCGATAAAGTACAAAATTTGGGTCATGTTAATGATTGTAACTTGTCATGGGCACCTCACATTTACGCAATTAGCAAGCGCATGCATTTCTCCTATCATTCTCTTAGGCGTCTCCAATACTTCCTTCCTCATAAAACCAAAATTATGCTAGCGCAATGTCTTCTCCTTCCAATTCTCGACTACGGTGATATGTGTTATTTGGATGTGACCGAGGAGCTACTTAAAAAGTTAGAGCGACTTCAAAATCTGGCTATACGCTTTATTTTTGGCCTGCGTAAGTATGACCACGTTACTCAATTTCGAGCTCAACTTAACTGGCTTCCAATTCGTCTTCGCCGTGATATCACATCTTGACATTCCTTTTTAAAATTCTGATGATTTATATTTTTATCGATAATTTTTTTTCCTTTAATTTATAGATTGTTTACCTTGCGACTTTTTTCTCCACTTTCATTGGAACAAGCCCGCCATTGTCAACTTACTTTAAATTATTATGTCACCTTTTGTTTTTATTACATTCAATAAAGAATATAATAATAAAAAATTGACATTTTATACATAAATTACCTAACTTTTTGTTGACATTATTATATAAATACAATTCAACAATGCTCCACTTGACATGCTTCGACGCTATAATTTTTTTCTTTATTTGATAAAATAATGTTCGGTGGTCGCTCTAGTATATTTTCGATGACAATGGTAAGATATGTAGGTATGTATGTAACATGTTTATAAACTCATATTAGTACTAAGATAGTCGGTTTCTATTAGGACTCTCTCGTTCCCGCCGAACCCAAGAGGTGACGTGTTAAGTTTCCGTACTTGATGCCGCGTTTGCCTCTTGACCGAGTAAATGAAAATATTAAACCTTTAATTTCCACATCCTGTCGCTTCTATGGCCTGATTCTTAGGCCCTTGCGCCACGACTAATATTTTATTCTAAAGAAATTACGCTCTCTCTACTTTGCTTCTCACGTAATTTAAGCACTTAACTGTAATAAACGACTAGCTTATACTACAGAATTCGAAAAACAAACACCTTCAATATAAAATTTAAGCAAAACGTGACGTGACGGTACCTATGCTAATCTATGATGAAGGTTTTGCTTCAAGTATACAGCACCTATTAATATAAGTTGTATAATATATATGAATATGACAAACATGCATTACAACATTGTCTCACAATGACTGCATATAGTATTGTTGCAGATAGCAAGCTGGACAAGAAGCCTTGATTTGAGTTTAAAAGCAATCGAGTGTAAATCTAGGTACAATATGGTTCGTGTATTCTTAATACGATATATATTTGCGTATAAATAAAAAAGCTGAATTATTTTAGCTTTATAAATTTATTATTATTGGAATAATAAGATTAATAGATCCTACGTTTCCAGGCCCTTATAATATTTATACGATGCGTAATTTTCTTTCATGATAAATTGCAATAAAACAGTTTTACCTTTGCATTGCACGATACACAATGCGCTATTGTAATAGGTATCGTGAAACTGACTATTACAGGAACAATTGCACAGATCAGCTTAATTTCAAAAGGACAATAGCATAACATAAGTAACGTAAATGAGCATGAAATCATTTCAGGCAAATATATATATATATATTTTAAATTATGAAATAAGGCAATCCATCTAGATTATCAATACGCAAGATAAGCTTTAATAGTGTGAGGTACTGTAAATATTTTCATTTTAAGAGAAAAACTAGCTTGTAAATATAGATAAATTTAAAAAGACAACATCAAAGTACAAAATATCACAGTATAAAAAGTATTTTAGATGTAGGCTAACTGCACTGAATAATATTTAATTTAATCACTAAATATGTTTAATTAAATATTATATACTTAAATATTTAATATTATATACGTTTAGTTAAATGTTATATACGTAGACTAAGTCTACGTATACAAGATAGTTATTAATATTATTACAACGTGAAAAAATAAAGGAGAAAGAGTTTTAGTCAAATAATTTCTTTTTATAAATTTTATTATATATGCATTTCTCTATATATAGCATATAATTCAATTATTTTTGCAATGGAGAAAAATCTAATCAATATAAAAAAGTACTTTCTATCCAATTTTTATGCATTATTATATGCATATAAAATTGTATTGCCCAAACATTTATGTGATCTATGTAGTGGTGAAAGTCAAAAAAATTAGCACAAAATTAATATTCTATGTTGTTCATTGTGTACCTGTTGCTGTTGTTGTTGTTGTTGTTGCTGTTGATGATACTGCGCAACGAGCCTTACACCGCTGAGTTCTAACGAGCGCGGGTCCAAAGAACGACTACGAGGCTTTTCAGAGTAAAAGACATCTTCGTCTCGTTTCCCTTTCTTCCATCTAAAATAATTTGCCATCACGCCCCATCCGCACTGTCTTTCATATGACGTTACTAAAAATGTTTTAAATAACACATTGCCACGATAATAACTATGTTAGAACGTAAAGGCATCTCTTTGAGTACTGAGCGATAACGCCGTTGTCACGAGACGACGTTTGTTATGCAACAAAAACGCAAACGCTGTCATTTGATCTTAAGTTCCGATGCGGAACTACGAATATACCGTCGCGCTCTCTTGTAAGGACGCACATTATTACATTAGCACTAAAACTGCAAATTTTATAAATCTTTAACGACAACGACGTAATATTCCTTTCATATTATAGCCACTTACGTCAGTTCACTTCCTCATACATAATTTTCTTGATGTAACACTGATGTGACTTATAGTCTTAAAAATCACTAATAGATAACTTTAAAAAAAATAAAGAGAAACATTGGTAGTTCGAGATTCTTATACCATTTTGACCATTTATTGCTAACGAGAATATTTTTCGTGAGTAGTTGAGCTGTTTATTTATACATAAATAAAATTATAAAGTTTTGATTGTCTAATTTGATCTGATTGAAAGATTAATGCCCGATGTTAATAATCAATCTCAATCCATAAACTGCAACCATAGATTGAATATCAATCCATTTTTCGAGTAAAGCTTGCCAATAATCAACCGAAAGATGGCATTTTGAATCTTTGATGTCAACCTACATTTGGAAGGGAAGAGAGGAGATTAAGATTGAAATTTGTATGAAAATTACAGCTTGTGCTTGCCAATAAACGATCTGTTGATTTTGACATTTGGTTTGACAACATATACAATCGCAAACTGCAATCCGAAAAGTTTGGGGGTTTAGTGATCATCTCGAGTTGTTATATTACATTTATATCTTATTTTGTTAAAAATATATCGAATTAAAATATATCGAGCTATATTTCTTCAAGTGGCAGTGATGACAATATGTATTGTAAAAATTGTATTACCAAAAAATAATATATAATTATTTTATTAATTTCTTTATTTTTAAATATAATCTTTCTTTTTTAATTTAAAATTTTGGTCTTTATTCTTCAAACGCTCTTTTTTATCTATTAAATACTCAGCAATAGCTAAGCATCTAGCTTTGCGGTTTCCATAATATATTTCTTCTTTGCTGAAAAAAGTTTAATATTTTTTATTTATGTAATATATATTGAAAGAAAAACAGTCCTACCCGGAAAGCACCTACGCATTTTAAAATTTTATAAATAAAACAATGGATACAATACTTGCAATACAATACTACTTATATTGTAAAATTATTTTTATGTGTTATAAAAATTAGAAACGAAGTATCAATATATATTTTTTACATATATATTTTTCAAACAAAGATGTCTAAAAATGACAATATTTTTACGCTCCAGTTGTCGTATTCAAAGGTTTAAAGTTATTTTATTTTAATCCCTTTTTATATTTTATGACTTAAAAAAATATATCCCATAATTTTATCTTGAAATTTGTTATAAAATTAAGGTGTTGTTAGTTGTCGGTTATTAATAGCACATAGATAACGTTTTATTTTGATAAAAAATTTACGTACAACGAAACTATCAAGAGGGCAGGGATTTAACTTCAATCTGTTGTTGAATATAAGTTAACATTGCTAGTATTCGTTATTGGCATGCAGGTTAGATTCGATCTAAGTTTATGTTACAATCGAAGATTGATGTAATCTCGAGATTAGAGATTTAGTTGACATCTAAGATTCAAAATGCCATCTTTCGGTTGATTATTGGCAAGCTTTACTCGAAAAATGGATTGATATTCAATCTATGGTTGCAGTTTATGGATTGAGATTGATTATTAACATCGGACATATGTCAACACGCACGGGTAGACTCGACCGGATTGTTACCACCCCTGGCATTTAAAACCGGCGTTAAGTAATGGCTTTGGCCACTGCATTTCGCATTGGGTAAGGCCGGGCCCCGGTGCCATTACAGACCGGCAACGCTCCTGTAACTCTTCTGGTGGTACACGGGGCCGTGGGCTGCGATGATCACTTACCATCAGGTGACCCGCACGCCCGTTTGCCGTGTCATTTCCATTAAAAATAAAAAAAACTTAACGCTATTTCGATCGAACCGTGGAAATGGTTGGGTTCTGGTATCATTTTATGCTTGAGACCTTTTTAATCTTATGTTGAATACTGTAATTAGCCGGATAAGCACTGCCTGGGCCAAATCATTGGCGTGATCTACGTTTGCACAATATCACCTTAACCGTTAGGTTATAGATGATATATGATATTATATATGAGCATCAACGGATCGGTTAGCTTTTGATGAAAACAAGAATAACATGGCACATTTAGCTCTTGTGCTCTTAACTCCGCTTTATGCTGTATCCATGAATGAATGAATTTGAGGCATTGCGTGTTGAGTGGCGAAACTCAAGCCGCCTTTTTATCAGAGCAAAGAAATGAAAGTATTAAATATTTAAATTAGAAATATTAAATATTTCATTTCCTCAAGTGGAAATCTATCCCACGACTACTTCTACACAAAGTGCCTTTAGTTTTTACACAAAAAAAAATATAGGTTAATTTTATCTAAAATTTTAAGAAGGTTTTTTGCCGATTTTTACTTGCCCTCGATTAAAAAATAAGTACCTATAGTTCACAATCACGGCAAGATAACAGTAGGTGCTATACAAGATCGAATAATGGTGATATACTCTTGGAAAACTAGACATTAACAAGAAGTTAAGACTTTTTGTAAATCCATTACAAAAACCAAGCTCCTAAATTGTTAATATAAGTAATTTTTACAGGAGATTTTTAGTAATAGTTACAGGATTATACGTTAGATAGATATGCATGTTATTAAATAAAAAAATACTTTTGGATCTTATTTTTTAACTGGATGATCTACAAATTGAACTAAAGTGACATTATTTTCGACAGCCATTGTTTTAATTATCTTCAAAATAATGGACACACAACTCACTATGCCCGGTCTGTGCGAGGCTACTTAAATCAAGAGATTGTAGGGCGTTAGATCGGCCGCCTTGATTTTATCTTATGGCCACCCCGTTCCTGAACTCCTAAGCTTCTTTTATAGGAATCGTCTCACAGACAGGGTCTACTCATCTTCCTGCCCATTTCATTTTGGATCAGCTTCGCGAAAATACATCAAACTCATCAAACTGCGAAATAAATCAATGGTAAGAGCACGTAAATTGGCCTTTTTAATGCGATAATGTGCTTCTAAATGTTCTAAACTAAATGTAAGTTAAGTTAAGTTTAAGTTTTATACAAGTGGGTATTTAATGTAGCCAGGTGTTGAATGTACTAGATAACGAACTTTTACAAAATTGTTTAACAAATAATCATTGACTTGTTAAACAATTTCGTAAAAGAATTTTCTAAAAACATAGGTTAACAATACAGACCTAATCATTATTAATACGACAATGCCAAGTTTGACAGTAATTCATTATAGATGTAAAGACAGCTATTATTCTAGTCTATTTTTGTTCTTGTTGATGACGACCATTAGAACAAGACCGTAGTATAATACAGGTGAATATGTTGAGTATCCTATATAAATAAAACAAATAACTCTGTAGTTACTTGTTGTATTTATATAGGATACTTAAACTAAGCCTGCAAATATCCTAATAACCAAATTCTCAAAAGAGTTAAAAAAGTTTTTTTAAAAACTAGTAAATAATAAGTCAGAGAAAGACATTAACTAAAGCCAAAGGCTTAGGCAATCATTGCAATAGGTTTAAGGTAATTAACACTACTTTTAAATGTCAATTTTATTACTAAATAGTTAAAAGATGTATTAAAACAATTTCCTAAAAAAACAGGTACATACAAGTTAGACTCCTTTTATCACACTCTATTGTACAAAGGATATTTCTACAATATACAAATGTTTAGTCACAGTTTATTAAATTCTATACTCCTATTAATAACAGCCCTTATATATACCACAAATGTCGCAAAGATTCGGGGACTTTTTCTTCATACTACTATCCAGTTGTATTCGTGAGCATTTAATAAAATAAATATATTAAATCAAAAACAATTAACTACTTAACAGCACTTCTAATAATGTTATATTAGAAGTAGAGCACTATTGAGTAAAAGCCCAGGAATATTGAAACAATTGCCACAACACTATGACACTACAAATCTTGTGGTTCACTATATGGTTGTAAGACAAATTAATAAAATATTATTATTTAAAGTCAACTCTAGTGAAATGCACAGTGAAAATAATATTACTGATTATATTATAATTGAATTGTCATCGAAACTCATTTTCAGCTGAAATGAAATTTAGTTTGCAAGATTTGATTACGGACAGACAAACATCAGAATATCTTAGATCCGGTATCTACTTCCAGTATCATTTTAATAAAATATATGGAATTGAGTAAAAGCAAAGTCAAACCACTTTAACTTTTACCGAATTCCCCCAGAAGCTCTTGGAGAAATATCACACTTATGGACGCACGACTAATAGTCTCAAGGACACTATTTTTATTTGCGTTCGCTTTTAACATAATTGAAAAAAGCTCTTGTGGTCCAATTACTGTAAAAAAACTAAAAAAATTAATTTAAAATTATCAAAAAATCTTGCACCTAGTATATTAAAAACCAAATAATACACTATTATTTATTTGGTTTTGCAATGTAAGAAAATAAATTCAGAAGACATATCACCACTATGCTTTAAAGATAAATCGAGACTCGGCCAAATTGTTCATACTATTCGTATTAATGATAATATGTATAGCACAACATGTTATATGTGAAGCACAACACAACACAAGTTTAATGCCAGGAATGTAAAGTGAACTCATACTCAATTAAGAGACAATAAATTGATATGTATATCTTATTTCATTTTTATTTATATTGGTATTGTAGAATATCTTTTTATTTATGCTTACTAGATTACTTTATTAACTAGATATAATTTTTTCCAATGCTGTCTTAGTAAGTAAGTCTTCTGCCATTAGTCTTGAGAGTTTCATCCACAGGCCTTCGTGAGATGTAGGACAACATTTTTGCACCTATCTATCTAGCTGATCTCATAATCATTCCATTGGATTTAAGTAAGCAGAGGCCACGAGTTTCAATATCTCTTGCTGTTCTTATTCTTTCCAAAAGTCCTTGCAAAGCCTTGACGTGTATTTCAAATTATTTGGTTTACCGGCGATTAACCGGGCTCCAGAAGGCACTGCTTTGTTCTCTAATATGTCTTCTTTTTTAACATTTCTTGTATAACACAAGGTCCCAACAGCAGTGCAGTCAAACCTTTCCCAAACTATTACAGATCCGCCGCCGTGTTTAACTAAAGCCCCGATACATGCTTCGTTTCCACTTTCCTTCAATGCCGCCGTACCAAAACTCTCCGCTTAAATAAAAAAAAACTTCGTCCGTCCAGAGGACCTTTTTATAATGTGCTGTTGTTCAATTTTTGTGTTTTCTGGTCCTATAAATTCTTTATATATATATATAT
>JAXGGP010000028.1:4019742-4029753 GCA_035584415.1 Eueides aliphera
TAATAAGGCAAAGCGCGGCGTTGAGTTCCGCCACTCAACACGCAATGCCTCAAATTCGGCGGAAAGTGGGGAATGAATAGTGGAACGGGGTGTTTTAACACCAGGATCCCGGGTTCCCTCTGCCTACCCAGCCTTGTGCGGGATACAGCGTGAAAAAAAAAAAAAATAAAATAAAATAAAATAAAATAAAAAGGACTTACCGGTTTGTCTTCGGCCCTCTTAATCCATATGTCCTCTGAGCTCGCAAGTGATCCATCCACTGTAGATCTTATTTCAATTAAGCTACTATCAAAATAGTTTTTATCCCGATGGAGATTCTGTCCTGTGAAAATGGACCTTACACTTGGTCTTTGCTCTTCGGCTCCTTTAGTACCAAAGTGAACTGTGTGTGCATTATTAACATGCTTGCGTAAAGCACGCTCAACGGAGGTCGGAGCCTCGGCTTTTGTGACTAAGAATTTATGTTTAGCGCCTATAACAGTACGTTTCGAAGATTCCTCTGAATCCAAAACTTCGTTGTCGGAAATTGATTTGTTAATTGTATTTACACTACTTCTGTCCATAGATGTATCTAGTTCGCTTGGAATGAGAGTAATATTTTCGCTAATTCCTGATTTCAAATTTGGTGAACCATTCGATTTATATTTTGCATTATCTTTTTTTTCATCATCTTCGTCTTCTTCACGGCACTGTGACAATCTGCGTCTTTCCGTAAATGGAAATGGTGATGTTGAGTTACGACTTGAAAGACTATTGCAATGATTCATAAAGTAATGTTGAAAAAAACTGTCTGTTTCTGGTGTATCATTATCACCTTGAATAATATCTTTCAGAGCAGCTAAAGATGTTATGGTGTTATAATTCAGAGCGTTTACTAATTCTTCACTATCTGTAGAGCTTGGTGAATCATTTGCATTCTCATCTTGATTAGCATTTTGTTCGTCTTCCTTTGGAGTTATTTTAATATTTTCAGAGAGCCGTCGCTCGTTTTTCTTCGTCTCTTTTTCATTTTTGTTGGACTTTCTTTTACCTTTCTTTTTAGAATCCATTGAGCAATTTTCAGTAAACTTACTTTTAATTTAAGACTATGATATATACAGTCACATGTTAATTCTCATATAAAAAAATAAGTTCTATGTGAGAAATTTTTGAGTGTCCGTCACCAAACTAATTCCAAAGTAAATAATTTTAATATATTTTTTAATTCTATAAATTTATTTATACTTAATTTTATTTTGTTCGCAAGTAACATTGGTCATGAATTTTCTATTTATATTGTTATTATTTTTATTTGTAGTAAAACAATAAATATGATTATGAACCTAAGCTGCTTGCATTTTGTAGAATTAAATATTTGAAATATAACTAGGTAAATTTCTGTCGAGTCAACTAGGAACATTTCGCGTTAGTTTCTGTCTAATAGGCAACATACGTCAGCACTTGTACCTATTATTGCGAAAGGTCGGACTGGCATCACATGATAGACAATCGTGACCCATAACATCTGAAACATTACTATGTATAAAACATATTTCAATACGTATTTGCAAGATAAGAACAAAAATAATTTTACCATCCATTGATATTTAATAATTAAGTCTGATTATTGCAATCTGACAGTTTTAAAGTTAAAAAAATTTAAGCACAAACAGTATTATGCATACATATATAAAGCATCAATAGCAATGGTAATTACACATTGAATATATGAACTACACAATGAATGCGATCATCGTCAATTGTACGTATTTTAACTGTGTAACGCTGGTATAATTACTGATATGTGCCTCAAATATGCCAAGAGGTCATTTGCAACACAACTTTTGAACACCAACAAAATTTAAAAAAATTAAGAAGGGTGCAGTATAATGTTTATATATTTTTTAAAGTTTTATAAACATACAGAATGTGTCATGCAAATTTAAAATACTTTTGTCTGTGACCTATTGAATCATCAAATGAACATAAAACTACCACCGGTTCAGAAAGCAGTTCTGTGAATATTTTGATGAACAAACAGTATAGTATAATATATACTATTAAAGAATCTGTATTTTTAAAAAAAATTTTAGATAATATAATATTAGATAAGTAAACTTCATTATAATATGTAATAGAAATTATTTCTTATTTATTAACATAACAAAACAAAAGAAAGAAAAATTTAAAACCCAATACTTTAGAATTTTGTCAAGAGAGAAGAGGATTGTATCTATTGATACGAGAGAATACCTCTTTACGTATGATCACATAGCCATGTAGATAAGCAAGAGTTGTTGCCAGAAAACTGAGTATTTAAGTATTAAAAATATAAATATATTAAAATCAGACTAGAATAAAACACTTATTTATACTTTTTAAAAATATGAATAGAAAAAGTTCTAATTTAAAAAGTAAAAATAACTATTGTGATTAACAGGTAGTAGCTTTATGCTAAACTGTTGCATATTTATAAATTATAACAGTCTCAACAGTTCAGTTCTATAATTATGGTGTTATGGCGAAAATGCCAGTTGAGCACAAAACATTTTACTAATGTCACATTGCATGGCATGGCATTACAAACCATCACTTTCTATTTTGTTCACCTGGTCTTTATGATAACCAACTACCCTCAACTAGATTTTTTTTCATTTCCAACTTAATTGTTAAACTTTTTATCAAAAATATTATCTTCCTACCATTTCCTGTTCATTGACTACATTCTGAAGTGTTCTTGATTTGGATAACAACAAGTTCGCACTTTGCAGGAAATGACTTTTACATGACTCTTAATTACAAATTTCAAAGCAAAAGCAATATATGCTCTTAAAATATCCTTTTTAGCACTTAAATATGGTTCAATGTAAACCAAAATAGTAATTGTCTAGATGCAATGTCAAAAGAATTTAATTGATCTGTGGGTAAAACATTAAAATGTATTTACACATTTGTCACATATTATTTAAATGTACTAGACCTAGCTATTACATACCTAATGACTTCAGATTCACAATTGTTTATCATCATTAATTTATTAATCTAGGTAATTATTCAGATCCTATAGTAAAAGCAAACTTATATTCAACTGTTTGTATATGAAAAAATTAGCTACATTATTTTGGATTACTTTGATTTAAAGAAAAAAAATGTAGCTAATTTTTTGTAGCATATTTAACTGCTAAAAAGGATGTTTTAAGAACATATATTGCTTTACTTGATACAATGCTCCTTTAATAATAATGAATTTGAAGTCCTAGCAGATTTTATAAATGTGTGACAAATGTGTGCAATATTAAGACACATTGAAATTTTTAATAAAAGTCATTTGTAAATGTTTCGAAAATAGACTCTAGCAATTATACAATAAAGCCACCCTTATTTTAGGTAAGTGGTTTTATCAATTTTATATAGAACTATCTTTGTAATGTACTCTCTTCAAATGAATTATCACGATCAAGCCACAGATAAAAAGTTAAGCAAGTTTAAATACAAAAATATTTAATATGTGTGTATTTTGTCCACTACAAATAATTAGTAGATAGTAAACTATCTCAATATCATTACAATTATATCATAAATAATGTATAAAAACATAAATTTTTGGTCAAATTATAATTCTAATACTAATAATAATTATCTATGAAGAGAGGAAATTTATAAAGATCTCCCTAAAGAATGTGTGTTTTATAAAGATCTCCCCAAGTGTATAAGAATTTTTATATATAGGTAAATAAGAATGCCTTAGTTGGTCAGAACACTTAAACTTAGTTTCCAAGAAGTACGGGTTCAAATAATACTTTTTTACATGTTTTCTAAAAATGTATTTTTCTTTCCTAAGTGTGAAATATCATTTTCAATATGTTAAAAATGTACAGAAACAGGCTATGGTTGGTTAAGCTTCTAGGTAAATAGCTTAACAAAGACCATATTATGACAATATCTAAAAGATAAGAGCTGTAATTCTGAAAAAGCCTTAAATCATTGTAACATATACATTACTGTATAAAGAAAAAAAAATGAAAATGAATATAGTAGTAAAATAATGATTATGCTTAGGATGATGAATACAGATTTCTTATTTTATTTAGAAACAAATACATTTTTATAGCAAAAGTTTATAGGATCAAATAAAAAATATTATACCACAAGTATAATACTAGAAAATAAAATAATAAACTATAAGCTATTGCTTTTTACTAAATTGTTTTAAATTTGTATTTATATTCATATAAATAACTTCATTAATTATTATATTTGAATGTAATACATAATCACCTATAAAAGATAAATTAGACAGCTTTAAACTAGAAAAAAAAGTATATATGACAGTGCATATTTGTTATAAATAGTACTATTCCTTTCTGGATAATCAAATTTAAGTTAATAATAAACATTAGAATGGAAACAAAATAGCTCGATAGTTAAGGAAAACTAAAGAGTGTATACCTACATAACTTTAATCTTGAAAAATAAAACATTATTCAAAAGTTATGTAAATATGAAAATAATATTTTTTTTACTACAAAACCTAAGGCTCGTTTAATTTAATGAAACAAAATAACAAGTAAATACCTGTACAATTTTACAGAGAAAAGCGTCAGATACATGACCATATTATTTGCAGAACAAATCGTAAACACATCAGAACTACACAAAAAATATATTAAAGCAAAACACTATAAAATGTCATTATTAGTTTTACAGAATCTCTTATTTTTATTTTAAGCTGTTACTACGGTTTCAATTTCGTTATAGAAATATAACAACAAATTTTACAAAAATCACTCGCTATCTGGAACGACTTAGATATCTCATTTGACATTTAGTAGTAGTAAATAGTGATGTACTTCTTTAATTTAATACAGATTTAAAATAATAAATATTAATAAAAAAAATTGAATCGAGATTTTGCAAACACTCAATAAAATAATTTAAAATCTAAAACTAATTTGATTTATAATGTTCTACTATCATAAGACAAACAGAACATCAATATTTTCTAGTATTATGCAGTACTTGATTAACATAATTATTATGGCAAGATGGGTAGACAGAGAAATTTCGGGAACATAGTTTTAAGACATTTCATTATCATTAGGAGCCATTCTCACTTTAAACCGAATTCTTGAGATATTGTGTGTTAAATGGTAGAGCTCAACTTCTTTATGTCGTTTCTAGAGCGAGAAAATGTTAATTATTACTTTTCCTTTACCACACGGAATGTTTTAACACTTAAGTTCCCCAGTAGGAATCGAACCTTTCTTTTTTTTGTCACATGCTTGCGCGCTACTACAGGACTCAACATAATTCGTCCTAATTATTAAATTCTAGACTCTATTTAAAAGAAGAAAACAGGAAAGAAGCGAAACGTCGGCCATTTGCAAATAATAATACTATTTTTTAGGCCATTTAGACGCTTGTCGAACATCCACAAGTTCAAAACCTGTACAAGTGCTTAGCTATCTTCTAGATCTTTTCTGTTTTATTCTCTTAGCTCAAAACGGGTAATAAACAAAAGTAGCGAGACTAGAACCATAAAAGTCATAAAGGGCCGTTTTCAGAATTGTCAACAATAACGACGTTTCAACTGCTAACGTGGGGTTCAATTTAGTGAGCGCGCCAATGTCAGTATTAATAATTAGACCAACTTGTGAGTGTGCTTACGAATTCTAAAAGATAAACATAACCAAACAGAGTGTTTTTTCATATAAACATGAGCGCAGTATTTAGTGTAGCCGATGAAGATGGATGGATGAAAGTGACGATATACACTGACGTTGACATGGAACGTCAAAGTAACGTCAATGATCCGACTCGTCCGTACTATAAGCGTTAGTCAAGTTCAAAGAGTAACATAAATATACTAAGAAGGAGTGCCCACTTGCATGATTTTTTTGAGGAAAAATTGATTTTACAGCGGCATCTGCAAAATGAATCCGAGCCAACTCAAATTGAAGGGAAACAAACATCATATCAGCAACTATAACTGATTTTATATATTTTTTATTTAGTTTATTTGCAGAACATTTTTCTTTCAAAAATTTCTGAAATACATATGTTGTATGGATATGAAAACAATGTAACATTCTTTTATTTAAATTTATTTATGTTTTCATTAATATGTTATTATTTTAATTCCAGTTGTTTACATTATTTATTTTATTGTTGCATTTGTTACACGACTAGATTATTATTTAGGCTTTTCACTAACAAATATATGAAACTTGTAAAACATTTTGTCAGTGAAAAGTTTAAATCATATTTTAATATGAAATTGACAACTAATTTTATATTACAAATAATATCACACAGCTTATAATTACACAGAACAAAAAATAGTATCTTTTCGCAAAACAAAAAAATATGCATCGTCCTTTCGCAATATTCCATAACACTACTTCGGGGCGAAATCACTATACTAAGCCGGAGGATAATAAACTTCGATTTGAAGCACTTTTTTTATGCAATCTAACCAAAATCCAAATGTAACAAAAAAGAAGAAATCTACAAATACTCATACGCACTAAGAGTAGCCACCATTTTGTATAATTTATTCTTCTTCGACGTTTTGTGTGGTCTTGCAAAATGAATTCAACTTAGTATGGAAGTGCCCAACAAACCTAAATTTACCAAAAAGCAGCAAAAAGCAAATTGCAATTTTATAGCACGTACATAATTTAGCAACAGGATTTTCTAATGTTATATTTCCTACTATTTTAATGAAATGTTGAACAACTTATTAATTTACTTTTTAAATTTTAAATATCTTTGTAAATATTATGTAAATTTTGGTTAAGTGATGAATGAGTACCAGTAGTCACACTAAATTTATCGCATCTGTGGTCAACTATGACCGCTATTTTAATAACTCGGAAAAGGCCTAAATATCAATGTGAATGTTACTCAAAGGCTACGTTCCACTATGCAATCTCGCTCACGACCACAGTTTATCGCGTTCCATTTACTTTCGAGCGTTACTGTCGTAAACTCAAGTGGTATGGACTGTCGTGTGTTTTTAACGTAGAGGTAAATAATATATATGACAAGAAAAAGAAATTTAAAATATGTCATAATATTTCAATAAAAATAAAACCACAAATAATTTAAAATCAGCAACATTAGTTTTCATTCATAAAGTTAGGTTATGTTATTGGCAATTAAAGAAAATGTATATGCATATATTTATTATAAGCTAAAATATATTTTTTTAAACATATTAATTGTATTTACAATTATATTTACCTGAAGAGGCACGCTCAAAACATTCATATCTATTAAAATATATCTTTCTGAATTAAATAAAGTTAGTTTTACGCTTGGCATTTTTGATGCATTTTGTTTTGAAAGTGCCGCAAATTTTTTCACACGCTCAAAACCTCTTTGCTCCGGCCTATTGGGTTAATGTGTTCTGTAGCTGCGAGTGAGCGTTGATCGTGACGTTTTCGCCACGACCACAACGACCGCGGTCGTTATGTGGAACGACTAAGGGAGCATTTTGATCGTTGTGAGCGCTTAATGGAACGGAGTCAAAGAGTAACGATGTTATCTTGAACTCGAAAGAACAGGATTAGAGCATATTTAAATAAAAATTGAGGCTGGTCGTGGCGCAGCGGCACAGCCTTGTGACTGTAACCGACAGGTTCTGGGTTCGATCCCCAGTGGAGGAAATAAAATATTTAATATTTTCAACTTAAATATTTAATGTTTAATTCCTTCGCTCTGGTAATAAGGCAAAGCGTGGCGCGGAAACGGAGTGTCTTAACGTGTCGTGTAACATTAGGTTCACGCGTTTCCTCTGCCTACCCTGCCTCGTGCGGGATACAGCGTGAAGTGTAAAGTTAAAAAAATAAATAAATAAAAATGCAATAGTATATTATTATTAAACTCTCTTATTATGGCAACTTATTTACAATATGGTTATACAGTTGTAACTGTCGATGCACATAAGCGAAAAATAGACAATTTAAGGCCAATTTTCGTAAAAATAAAGTAACTGAATAAAAAATTTATTACCTACAAGGCATCTTGTCATCAAATGGTGACCAGCGAAACTTTTTGTTATTGGTTATTGGAATTATTTTGCATAATCATTTGAATCACGTTTAACATTTATTTAGTGAATATTAGATAGAATTTAAACTATGGATTCCATCCATTAAGATAAATGTCTTTTCAAAAAAACAATAGTTTGCATGAATTACAACTGTGAAAACATATAAGCCTAAATTAATATTATTTTCGTATAAAAATAGTTTATATTGAAACAGAATACGCCCATTGAAATTATTATTGCAGATTAATTAAAGCAATACATACGTGAAGATTATGGACGAGGGTGAAATAGAGATTCCATAACTATAGGCTACTTTTCATCTGTAAACGTAGACTTCCCAATTATTAATCTTATTATTAGATAAAAGGGAACTATTTTATAAATTTTCTTCAATAACAACAAAAAAAAGAACATTTTTAAAACTGTATTAATCCATTTAAATGTGATTAGGCAAGACTTTTAATTGCTGATCTATATTTTTATAACAAGACTTTTAATTGCTGATCTATATTTTTATAACTTATACCAAAGTCACAGTCTAATCAGTCTTCCTTTATTTTTTTTTAAATATTTTTTTTTTTTAAATTAAATAATTTTTAAATACCCTTCCCTAAGGACACAGAATATTGGAGAAGGTATATATTGAATACATTCCGCTAGGATTTAATCCTAAACCTCTTGGACGGATCATAAAAGGCGCTACACCGAGTTCCTTCCCCAAAACTGACCCTTTTCCTATTTTAAACATATCTATTAAATTTGGTAAAAAAAATGTAGTTTTTCATTTTGGCCACAACAATGATTATTTTTATAAAAAATACAATGACTATGTTGTATCACACCAGTTACTTGCGTAACAAATTATTTTAGTAATAATTTCACATGTGTTTAATTAATAAATAAGTAATACATACATGTTAAAAAAAGTATTAATTATATATTTTATTGACTATAAATATAATATTCAAAACACCAAATTTAATCCAGGAGGACTAATTAGGAAATTGGTGTCATACGTTACATATGAGACATAAAAAAATATCCAAAAAAAACATTATTGATTACATTGACCTGCATTCATTTACGTATTAAAAAAAACAGTCTTCATTCATTAGCTTTCTATATTTTTCTCTGGCACAGAAGTAGGATTGTAAACACTAGTGTAGGCAAATTGAACCCTGTAATGATTAAAATAAATTTAAAATAGGTATATGTTTAAAAATATTTTTGGTTATTAGTATTTTTGATGGTCTATCTGGACTATTGATGAAAAATATTTTCTGTCAATGCTTACATTCAGAATGAGGTAACAAAATTTGTTAGTGTAGACAATCTTGTCCTCTGTCATTGCCGTACAATCGAGACATTTACTTAGTGGCGGAACTCAACGTCGCGCTTTGTCTTGTTACCCATGCGGGAAAATGATAACATTACACTTTTCTAGTAGGATTAGAATCCACATCCGTCACCTTGACACAGATGCTGCGCCGTTGAGTCACGACAGCCAATATGTCATTACGGTTAAAAAACAAAAAAATTAAATTTAAAACATAAAAATTTAATGCAGGATTTGAACCCCATTTAAAAATAATTGTTTTAACATTTATTATTTAATAATTAATATGGTATTTAAAATACATTTAATATTACTTGTTTACCTTCGTTTTCTGGCAATTCTAGCAAAATGTATTTTGTGAACAACATACATAATAGTAAATAAACCCAAAAAGAAACATGCACCAATAAGCGGTGATATCTGAAAAAAATAATTCATTTATCAATACATAATAACTTTTTAACATTTTTTTTACACTGTAACTTCAGCTGTATCTGCATCTACACTGACACGAAAAGCGTAAAGGATTCATCTGGATCTTTTAAAAAGTCCTTCTGTGTGATCCTTGGACATCATCTAAACCAGAAAACATCTGATAATCTTTTTAAACAAATTTAATTAATGCATATATGTATATTAT
>JAXGGP010000028.1:4029853-4040982 GCA_035584415.1 Eueides aliphera
TATGTATATATAATAAAATTGTAACGGTTCACTGTTTGTACATAGAAAAATCATAAATTGAAAGCATTTATCAATAAAACAGAATTTAAACATATAAACCAATAATAAAAAAAAGGCTGTTAGTCACAGACTACCTTCGTGCATGCTAATCACCATCTCAGCTCAATCAATTTAAATGCAGTGCATAAATATTTAACAATATTCCCTTAACATTTAGTGTTTGTATTGTTTTTAAGTATATTTAAATTGGTTCATATATTAATAAATTATATCAATTATATAATTAGCTGAAACATTAATTTTCAATGAAAAAATAATTATTAGCTGAAAAACGTTATTTTTTAATGTATAAATATTACTTAGTAAATTAGATCATTGCTATACAAATGTGTAGTTCAAGCCGACGAAGCCGTGAGCCGATCGCTAGAAAAACAAAGTTACCTGTTTAGTGCATTCGTAATTCCAATCAACAGTGATAAGATTATCATATAACTTTAGAAATCTCTCATAGGGACAAATTTCACCACAGTGTGGTATATTTAAGATGTTCGGTTCCACAGTTCTGGTTGAATTCCTGTATAACATACGCAAGGAATATTCCATAGTTACATTATCTGAAAAAACAACTTCCAATTAAATAAAACTTTAATAAAAATGGCCATGGCGTACAGGCTTTAGCAGCGGAAAACTCAATGGTTGTGGGTTGATTTCCAAAAAGGGGAGGGGGATTAGTTTTTAGTTTAGATATGTCAGCTTAAGATAAATATTGAATGTAGATACAGCAATGGGCTAAAAAATCATTAAACTACCTTGTAAAAGTTCAAAAAACACTGTAGCCGTGTATGGAGGACAATTCCCATCATACACTCCCATTGCATTTAAAATATTTCCAATAGTAAAATCGTGACCACTATATATTGATAACTTTAGGGGTTTAGGTTTCTTCTTTTGTACAATTCTATTCATTTTTCCAATTATTTCCTTCAGTAGTGGCCCAACCATTAAACGAGCCATTTGTGATGTAGCTGTAGATGTTGAAAAGCTAAAAACAATTTATATAACATTTTTGAGTGTTATTCTACTACAATTAAAAAACATATAAAATAAAAAAATCAAGAGACCTTTTATATATCTTTTAGATATAATTTGTTAAATATATAACTATAATTTCATTAGTCATATCATATTTAATATGAGAGTAGATTAACTATCAATACATAAATATATTAAAAGTCATTATCAAATTATGTTTTATACCTATAACAAGCTGGTTCTTTTAACTTGTTTGGATATACAGATTGGGTCCAGTTGGGTAAAGTGAAGTTGTACAAACTTTCAATAAACAATATATTATATATGTCATTTATATCAGTGTAGTCTTTAATTTTTCTTCCAGTATAAGCAGTCAAATAACTGAAACATCAGATAACACTTATAAAAATTACAATATTTAATATCAACATAGTTGTTAACAGAGAATTTTGTAATACTCCTGTTATGGTGTAGAAGCACAATTGTGCCACATGCAAATACCTCAAATTTGGCGGAATGTGAGAAATGGTATGTGTTTTAGCACTTTGCTCTCAAGTTCGATCTGTCTACACTGTCTAACACTAGGTTCCCAAATTCCCACTTGGGAACACCAGCCAAAGTCTTCAAGAACACAGTGTGTACTTAAAGATATAGTTATGACCACCAGTAGAAACAATTTTACGACTTACTCCATAAGGCCTTGATATTTACTGAGTCGTTCTCTATAAGGAGCAGAATGAATATATTTATCTTTTTCTTTTATATAAGGAATACATTTTTTTTTCATAGCTAATACTTCATCATCTTTTTCTGGTTTTGTATGAACAGGTATAGGTTGCCACATCAAATTTGTATCCCAAACAGAGGTACCAATTGGAGGATACATGCCTAAAACAATAATTAAAAAAATAAATTCATTTATGTGATACTGACAGAAAGAGAATTTTGCTTTAGAATTCAAATGCATGTAAACATTTTATTAAATTTAGTTATTGTTGTATTACTTCAGTTTGTTTATTTATAAATACTTTTTGCCTTTTTCAATAAGCTATAGGTGCTCATAAGAAACTTCTTTCATTGACAAGGCCATCATTTCACATTTAGCTATTTGTAATTTTATATAATCTACTGTAGTTGTGTTTGTACTTATTTATGGAATATAGTTTATACTATTATATATAATAATTATTTATTATAACACTATTTTGTCATATTTTTGAGACATATTTGTGTTGTATATTATAATTGTAATAAACTGAAAATTCATTAAGGTTAAAACTGCATTTATCTTATCACAAGTAATTTAAAATAAAGATAAACACATTACCTGCCAAGTTAGCCATCGCCGACATCAATGTACGATCAACATCTGTTGACCTTATATATATCTCAGTGGGGTCAAATTCTTCTGAAATTAAATGCTGCAAACATATAATTTTTTTAAAGATAGTGCATACATACGAAGCATTCAAAATATCTAAAAATTCTAATTCATTGGGCAATGAAATCTTTCGAGAATTTTTAGATCTTTTGAATGAAATATCCCAAAAATTCTGCAGTGGGTTGAGAGCCGAATTTCCACATTTTTCATAGTTTCTAAGAATTAACAATCAATGGCCACTCAGCATAGATTTCAGCTGATGTGTCACAGTAAAACACTTTTATATTCTCTGGTTGGGCCAACAAATATAGTGTTCTTTTTGTTCCTCTAATGTAAACCTTTCAAAAAAGCAGTTTCTTTACATCCTTTACTTGACCTACCAAGTAACGTTGCCTGAGCCATTTTCCTAGAGCGTAGTGCTGTCTTTTACCGATATTCGTTAACTCTCCAAATTTTACTGGCCAGAGAGATTCATTTCGCCAAGGATCTGTAGGGTATGGATCCACTGGAGTCCGATCTCCATGTCTATATACAACAGCAGCATATTGCACAGCTCTTTCACCATACGTCAGGGTTAGAGAAAAAAGTATAAATGGTAGAATAAACATTTTTCAAATGCATAAAGAACAGTATAACTTCTTTGAATGTTTAACCATGTCCTTTAAAATTAGATTGCAAAATAAATGAGAAGAAATAATAACAATAAACATTAATAGTCCGAGCGAAGCTAAACTAGGAAACTGAATAAAAACAGAGCCGAACCAATTTAAATTAAAGTGTATAATTTATGCAATATGTCATTGGTCTGTGCTTTAGGGAAGTGCAATTAACACGACCATTCAATTTTACTCTATGACTATTAACTCGTGAATCAGATATCGATTAATATTCAAAAATGTAATATTGATAAAATAATCCAGATCTTACATTTTATTTTTTATATAACAGCCACATTTTGAGACAATATATTCAATATATTGTTTCGAAATGCAACTGCAGATATTTCGGTACTCATAACTGGGAACAATTATCGATAATAGATATATTGCTACCACAACTGGACTTGATATTGTTTTAGTATAAGTATACTGATTCACATTACTATAATAAGCACGCAATTTATTATATAACAGTTGACGAAAGTTACTTAGCTTCACGCCGTGTCCTGCACATGGCACCCTGCCATGAACAGCAGGCAGAAGCAGAGGCAGAGGGAACTTGGGAACCCAACGATGAAATGTAACATTAAAGATTTAAATTAAAAATATTTAAAAAATATCAGACAAAGACAACAGAAAAAGTTTTTTGTTTGTAAAAAGAATTCCGTCAAGTTGCTGTTTCTCTATTCTTCTTACAACTGCCAAGCAGAAGAAGAATCTGCTCCTCATTCAACATTACGCATTACAGGTTAAGCCCAGGCTGAACACACCTTTAGCGTGTGCAGAGTGTCTTCTCGTGGCGACCGTGGTAAGGAAGATTAGCCTCAACACTGGTGGAAAACAGGACAAATTGCCTTAATTAATCTCTTTCAACACGTTTAGGACTTTTCCACTTTTTGATCGTAAGCGCTTCTCATATAGAGATGACCGATTTCAGACTCTGATTATAGGAATCAAGGTCAGGCGCCGAGAACGGACGATGCTTATGACGCACCTTTTAGATACTCGTAAATTATAAAAATGTTGTCGAAAACAAAGAATATCAATCAAAAATATCGAGAGTCATTGATAGTTTATTAAAATGGTTGTCGATAAAAGCCTAAAGAAGGTTGTTTTTAAAGTACATGGTTTATAATTTCTTTAAATTTATATACTTAGAAAGTGTAGGTTATGTAATTTCTTGAATCAATTCATGAATGCCACAATACCCACTATACAATTGGAACGCTTAATTCAAGATTAAGGAAAGAATTAGGCGTTGAGATGAGAGTTTGGCAATTCAGTATTGGGAAACAAAACACCAGAAAACAATTGTTGGTCAACGTCATGGCATCGGCCACTAAAACTGGGAGAAAACTCCGATTTGTATGAGGCTGATTAAATATTTGCTTCAAGTTTGAGCGGTCTCGATTAATGAAACCTGCTCAAATTAAATATATAAACGTTTTTTAACTTAAAATTCAATACTGTTTTGTAGGCCTTGAAAACAGTTTATATGTGGACAGTTTACACAACGGAATGGTGATTTGTCCAGATATTTCTTAAAACTCATTCTACTATACATTAAGTAAGAAACTCAACGACTAGACACTATGAAAAAAAAAACGCGAAATAATATTCAGGACTTGAAAGTTACCAGTTACTATAGGCAGCTAACTATCCAGATTTTATTTATTATCACGCAAAAAGTTAAGAAATCTAGGATCTATATCTCACTAAACAAAAATATTTTGGCCAGCCTGTACAAGATTATTATGGGTCTTAACCACGTAAGAAACAACAAGGCGACGAGTAGTTTTGGAATCACTACAAAAGCTATCGATGTGAACTGTAATCTTATCCAACTGCTACGAGTCGTGAAGAAGGGATAACTTTTTCTTCAAAACTGTACACTGCAACTTTGGAAGATATTTAGAAGCTTTTGGAATGGATAGAATATGAAATCAACATTACTGGCGAGTACTTTACATATCTTCGTTTTGCTGACTAATGACGTAGCACTAATGGTTGAGACCATGGAAAACTGAACACAACACAAGTTCTCAGTAGTGTTTCTCAGAGAAAAAAACTTAAGATAAACATGAATAAACAAACACCATGTTACTATAGTTAGTATTAGGAGTTTTATCCTCGAAGTTAGCGGCGATTACATATCCCCAGTTCGGCAACAAGCAGTCCAGCTTCACGAAACTAGGGCAGATCTTCGTAACCAAAGTATCTCAATGTCTCAGAACCAGTCTGTTAATATTGCATGCTGCCAGTGATGACATACGGGAGCTAAATGTAACTGCTAACTATGTGTCTTATTAATTGCTTCAGGATTACATTATGAGCGTCAAAGAGTAACGTACACGGGGGTCCACCTCCATACCAATACGTTGAAATCTTTTGAAATGACATCTAATAGTTGATTCCGAAACAATTTTATAAAATATTTTTTTTATTTTGGCAACTAAGAGCTAACGAAGTGGCAAGACCACACAAAACATCGAAGGCTGTGTTCCACTAAGCGATCACAACGCTCAAAATGCTCCTTTAGCCGTTCCACAAAACGACCGCGGCCTTTGTGGTCGCAATGAAAACGTCACTCATGACGTCATGAGTAACGATCACTCGGAGCCATCACCATCACACAACGACCCATCTAAAAAGGTGGATCATTGTGAGCGTTGAGAAAATTAGCGGCGCGTTCAAAGCAAAACGCTTCAAAATGGCGACTATAAAATTAAGTTTATTTAATGCGGAAATATATAATTTTGTAGATGTGGATGTTTCTGCAGCGGATGCTGAATGTGCTTCCACAAGTAAATATAGTTATACGAAACAAGCTAAAAAAACTACTACAGCCGCCAAAGACATATTAATAATACTTAAACGTAGGATAATAATATAAATATAATATGCTAATAATAAAATAGACCACTAATTACGATTTTTTTCAATATAATATAACTAATTACGATTTTAATCAATAATGATAAAATTATTTTTACAGATGATGGGATAAACTGTGGTCGTGAGCGTGTTCATTGTGATCGCTTAGTGGAACGTAGCCGAAGAAGGAAGAATAAATTATACAAAATGGTGGCTACTCTTGGTGCGTATGAGTATTTGTAGATTTTTTTTTTCTGTTACAATTACATTTTGGTTAGTTTGCATAAAACTACCAACTAATTAAATTTTAATTCAAAATACATTATATAGACACTACTTGTTTATAACAATATTTTAAGTCAGTAAAATATTTTGTGATGCTTTTTATGTTAATAGAAATTGAAGGAAAACAAACATATTAACCAAGAACATCTGTCACAGATTCTATATATTTTAACACGCTATTTATTAGTAAGTTTAGTCGGCAAATAAAAGAATATTATTGAAAATAAAAAGATCGAATCTGTAACTAACAAGGATAAGAAATCTGTGAGGAAAAATTAGAAATTTCTTTCAAGTCCTGTGGCTTAACGACAAGCGTTCGTTCGTGGAAAGCTTTAAAACTAAAATATGATGGAGTAAAGAAATCCACAAATCAAAAAAATCTGCACAGCACAGACAGGAGATGTACAGAAATTCACAAAACACAGAATTCTCGCTTTGAATTAGTGAATTTGCAAATGGAGACAACAAGGGAGCAACATAAGTTTGTAGAAAAGGGGCACAAATTAAAAAAATTGCATCTAGCAAATGAGGGGAGACGAAAGGAAAAAGAATACACAAGTTGCTACTAGAAAAAAAAATCTTTTCCAACTACGATAATTTAAAATGTGTTTTTTTTTAGTTTTTAATAACCATTATGGTTTGGTTAATTATATAAATGAAACATGATAATTAGTACAAAATATTTTTTTTTAACATAAAATATCTTATCTAATCTTTCACAAAAACTTCTTTACTCTCTTCCTATTTACTTCTGAACAATAAAAGAACTAAAAAAAATTCGTTACTAAATTTCTTGTAGTGTGGAGTCTTCCTACACATGTAAGATTGGCTACAACAGGATCTAAAATATTGTGACAGCGGCTTTTGGCTCTAATGGGGGTTCCTCTTCATTTTTTGTTCATGCCAGGTTTTGTAACGTATTACAAGCCACAATTACGTCTTGTACAAGCGGCAGCTTACACCTTAATTCAATACTCAAGACTGGAAAACCTTTTCAACACTCCAAAGCACCTTTCAATGACATTCCTTGTCCGTATTTGCGATTCATTAAATAAAGTCTTAGCTGGTGTCTGTTGGTTTTGCTAAGGAATCAGTAGATAATCATAAACCACTGTTTTCTATTATTACTCCATTCCCTAATTCATGATCCTCACAATGGAATTTAACATTAGAGTTATTTAAAATCCAGTGAACCAGGCCAACGTGTCAATATGTTGTTGATTGTATTTCATGCTTGATTTTATCCTCAATCGGAGCTAGAAAAATTGTACAGAGTTTTAAAAGTATAAATCGGCGATAAAGTTCTGTAGAATCCCACAGATTGCAGTGATCGAGTCTTTATCTGACGCACCTAGCTTCTCTCTCCGGATCAATATAGTCATTATATGTACTCTTCTTCGATTGCTAAGTCGTCAAGAAAATAAAAAATATCCATGGTATAGGAAAATTTGCTATATGTCAAAAATAAACAAACAAGGGATTGAATCAACAAATAGATTTATTCCCTGGGTAACCTAGTTAATCGAATAATAAGTCTTAACTAGGTATTAAAAAACGCAACATGTCACTATTTGTCGAATAAAAGCTATATGTTTATCTGGGGAATGAAAAATCGACCCTAAGACATTTTGTTAGTACCCGGTCATATATCATATTTTAATACGCATTTAACAAATAATTTTATATTATAATTTTTATTGTACAGCTTAAAATTACACAGAACAGAAAATAATTTTTTTACGCAAAACAAAAACAAATATTACTTAATACAAAGTCCTTTCACAGTATTCCATAACACTACTTCGGGGCGAAATCACTGCACTAAGGCGGAGAAGAACAAACCTCGACTTGACGCACTTTCTTTTGCAAACTGACCGAAATGCAAATGGAACAAAAAAAGAAGAAATCTATAAAAACTGATACGCACAGAGAATAGCCATCATTTTGTAATTTGTACAGTTTATTCTTCTTCGACGTTTCGTGTGGTCTTGCCACCTCATCTTGGCACTTAATTGCCAGAACAAACCAAATATTTAATAAAATTGTTTGGAATCAAATAGTAGATGTAGTTTCAGTAGGCGAGTGTCACCCCTTTTGAAGATAGCAATGTTCGGTATTTAATTTCTTTATTTTTCATTTATGGCTTATGCAATTGTTTTTTGCCATACTTATGTAAGGCACATAACAATCACCATCATTAAACTTTGAAATATTGGGCTGGTGAATTTAAGCGTGTCTGTAAAAGCTTGGGAGACGATAAACATTTGGGACGTCCAAAAACTGCAACTACCGACGAAACTATCGCCAAAGTTTACCAAATGGTGATAAACGACCGCCCAATTATAGTGATAGATGAGATAGCAAACATAAAAAAGTATACTATATTCGTAAGAGACAATAATTTATAACCAAATTTTTAACATGCTCTTCGCATTATCATTTCAAAATTGAGTTGAGATGAGAAAAAATACCTCATTCTAAATGTTAATAGTATTAAAAATTTACCTTTAAAAAATTTAAAAGTCCTAAAAAATACCTTTGCAAAATAGGTAATAAATAAATTAGCGCGTCTGAAATCATAAAGGTCATAAAAGGCCGCTTTCAGAATTGTCAAAACAGCAATAATGACGTTCCAACTGCTAACAGATGTCCGACTTAGTGAGCGCCTCAATGTCTGTCAGCAGTGTTAATAATTCTTACGAATTCAACAAGATAAACATAACCAACCAGAACATTTTTTAATATAAACATGAGCGTATGTAGTGTAGCTTATGAAGATGGCAAAATGCTTGTATTTCAAGCATTTCCCGTAATGGAGGAAAATGACATTGCGCGGGAAATGCTTGAATAGTGGAACGTGGAACGTCAAAGTAACGTCAATGCTCACCATGCTAACGCTTCGACCCGTCCCTACATTAAAGTCACAGGAATTTTATCGCACTTTGGTACGCTATGATCGGTGTATGACAATTCGGAAAACGGCCAAGGTTTGCGGAAACAACGTTGCGGCAACTAGTTATTTTTATAATACTTTTCATTTAGTCTTCTCGTCTATGGCATGTCAATGATATATTTTATTATATGTAATCGTTTTTTTAATTAAAATAAAATATTTGTTAAGGTAATTTTTAATACAAAATGTGTAACTTAAGCAATTTTAATTACCCTGTTAAGCAAATTGCAATTTTATAGCACATACATAATTTAGGAACAGGATTTTCTAATGTTATATTTCCTATTACTTTAATAAAATATTAAGCAAGTTTCAAATTATTAATTTGTTGTATAAAGACTTAGATATATTTAAATACCTTTGTAAATATGATGTAAATTTTGGTTGCTAAGTGATGAGTGAGTACCTACCAGTAGGTACGAATATTGCATATGAAAATCTAAGTATAATATTTAATAAAAAAGGGGGCCACTTTTATTTTTATAAATGTAGATATTTATAAGCGAAATATTTTTTGTTAATAGTTAATAAGTAATTTGAGGAAAGAGCGTTCAGCGTTTCATCACATCATCGACAGTGTTTGAAATAAGTATTAATTAGAATGTTATAACCAATACTTATTATTGTTAAATAAAGTAATTCTCGTATTCATTATTATATAAACATACAAAAATCCAGAATTTTTTTATTTTTTTTTATTTTTGAATAAATAATATTTATTATTTAATTTCTACAACAACGAAAGTTGTCTGTTTCTATTATTACACAAGACTGAAAGCACACAATCATTAGGGCTCCTATAATCCAAAATGTAAAGGATAAATATGATCTAGGTTTATCATGTATATATAATGTCTGTATGTTTGTTCCTGTGGCGCTTTTGAAGCCAAACGATATAAATGATTCTTATGTCAATCGATTCACGTTAACCTTGTGAGTGTTAGTAAAAACGTCACGTCTTTGTCACTGTCTCCTTCTCCATATTGTCAAATAAAAATGTATATCTTTGTCATGTAGGGTATCGTTGGATTGATATTCAAAAATTATTTTACATATCAAGTGACAGCTTAGGATATATTACGATCTAAAGCTGTTTAAACAACTATTTTCGCTAATTTTTACACGTTTACTTTACTTTATACTCCAGGATAGGAGTAGCGTCTAGAGACAAAAAAGTGAGCTGCGAAAACAGATTACGGATATAAATCTTCACGAATGCACGATGTTACGTACCCTCGATACTATATTAATGCGTTGACAAATGTTATTGTAGTATAATTAAAATAAAGCCTATTGGTTATTATAGATTCGAAATATTTATTATTATTGTCAGAAAATGTTACTTAGAAAAAACAAGCTACACAATATTTTCTTTTAAACATTTTATTTTATTAATGTTTGAGAAACATAACACAATAACACTTACACAATAAAATTACAAAAATTTAACATAAATCAATAAAGTTTCTACTTAAAATTAATACAAATAATTGAAAATATAAAAATGAATCTTATCTTGAGCTAAGACGTGGACAGTGAAATAAAATTTTACCAAAGAGGTTTTAGAATCAACAAGGTTATTGACAATTTTGTAAAGAAATAATTGATCTCAAAAGCCTCTGCGTATACTTAATGAGGTAACACTAGCAATAACCTTACAGTTTGAACAGGCACATCTAAATCTGAAATGTTTTAAAAATGTTGATTTTTTTAATTTTACTTATATATTTTTTATAAAACGGGTTCCAAACCGTAGAACAATATTTTAAGAGGGATCTTACATAAGCATTAAAAAGTAGAATATGAGCATGGTAATTCTTAAGGATTACCATGCTCATATTCTACTTTTTAATGCTTGAACTTGCTTTAACTCCCTTGAAGATCTAAGAATAAATCCAAGCATCCGATAAGCCTTAGAGGTTACATAGTCAATATGATATCCGTA
>JAXGGP010000028.1:4041082-4058458 GCA_035584415.1 Eueides aliphera
AGTCAATATGATATCCGTAACTTAACTTTTGATATAAAAAAATACCTAAATTTCGAACTTCAGAGACTAAACAACAGCGAATTTGTTTATGTAAATTTAAAAGGTTATGTTTACAGTAATTCATCAAGCTATCGAGATCATTCTGAAGTAAAACGCAGTCTTTATGAGATTCGGAACATTGTTAAGAAAGATGATTGAACATTGAAATATATTTGCTTATACATCAGAATGACACATTGTACTTTATGAAGATGAACATTTTATATAAATTGTCTATAGTATACCAAATAATAAAATTTAGTGGTTTATTAAATGAATTTTTGGTTGATTAAATGAATTTTAGTGGGACTCAACACTTCCCAGACATATAACCTCTGAACTTAAAGTAGGTTGTCAAATGAAAATGTTAAATACTTCATTACTTCGAGTGGGCATCGAACCCATAACCTTTAGCGTTTACAGTCCCTTGTGCCCCGCGACAGGCTTCAAGGTCATATAATATTGGAACATATTAATAAAGTATTGAAGATATGAATCTGTTTTTATTTTTAATATTGTATAAAATTTTGTATAATCGTCTTTGTTTCGGAGCTAAAAAATTTTCAAACAGGATTTGCCTATTTTGAAGCACAAAAAACTAGTATGCAGGTAATGTTCAGAGTGCGTCACGGCGCGGCGTGCGCGCTGCACCGAATATAAATTAGGCTACTGGGGTCGAGGCGGCGGGCGGACACTGCACCGACTTCAAGCGCCTGAGTGTACCAGAGTTGTCAGTGTTGGAACGGCAGATCAAGCGTGGCCTCCGACGGTTGTGGACCTGCTCACATTCGCTCCACGAAAAAACATCGATCAAGTGCTTTTTACGACGTCCGTGCCAGAAAATAAATATGAGGATATTACCACTGTAAGTGTTTTAAATTTTGTTAATTTTTTACATGAATTTATTTATGACAGATCTCTTTATTTTACAAGAGTAAGCTTTGCGATTGTCATTGCGACGTAACTGTTTAATGCTGAACAGTCTATTATAGTGTTAGGATTTATAGTTAAATGATTATGAGCTTAGGTGATAGGAATAAAAGATTTGACAGTAGCTTATCTTTATTGTGAGTTTCACGGTCTCCAGCGCTCAGCGATGCATTTTATAAAATAATATTTAGTTATTACAACTAGTGAGAGGTATGCAAACGAAGGTCTGTTTATTACATAGGCAACAGCTTAGCATGTCAATTGAATAGTTTCCATTATCGAGCAAATACAATTGATGTGTATTTCTGTACAATTATTCTTAATTTTTTTATTTAAACTTAAATTATTCATTTTAACCTAATAAGTTTATCACGCGATATACAATGCTTTTTAGTCCGTAGACTTCAAAAATTTATTACATATCTTTCGGCCTACATTATCTTCTTGTGGTTTTTAATATCACGCTAGTTGAATAATGCAGTCACGATCGTAATGCTAATGTAAGAGTAAAAATATTTCTGGTTCCACGTTTCATAACGTTTGACTTATAAACCTCATTATAAAGGCTATGGGTTGACCTAGCGAATCAATTTATTTTCAAATTATTTGAGCGAAACTACGAACCGGTTGGTGAATGATTCGGTCCCACGTCGAAAGTTAGGCTCGTGACCTATGATTGGGAAACGTAACATTACTTAGGATGTTGAATATTCGTCCATGGCGAGATTCAAACAAAAGCTCAACATGATCACGCCAAGATAGTATGTTGTGAACTTTAAATTAGACAGTAAATATTTTTTTTAATTCACTTATCCGCTTTTATAACGAACTACAATCCAAAAGCTCTGGCGTTGGTAATCGCATATTTTTTTGATTTCCTGGTTTTCTTACAAAGGTATCTTAATATATTTAGATAGCTTTGTAACAAAACCAGGAAATCAAAAAAGATTTGGTAGTTCCATTAAACATTTCAATTCAAATTAAATAATAATAATATTTGTTTTATAAAGTAACAAAGAAAATTTCAGTTCTTGAGCGTTAAACTTATGTAAACGCATTGAATTTGTTTGAAAGTATGACTTTTAAATTGTTTAGATCTAACGTAAGAGATATTAAGTGTTGAGTAATAAAAAGTTTTCTTATAATTTGTCAATTACATTGCACCACAACATATATTGTGAATGACGAGTATTCCATGAAATTATAATTTAATTCTAAAAAATTAGTAACGTCAGAATGATTCCTGATTTCAGAAAGTTATAAAGAAAGGTCGAAGTAATATTGTATCTCATGAATAAAATAACATTAACAATGTGTCAATAACGTTTCAATATTATACTTAATTATTATAATTATTAAATTATACCTAATTATTATTAAGTAATTTTCAAATTAATAGTGACGTTATTCTTGTACAAAACCAAATATGGATATTAATTAATTTAATGACATAATTTGTCGTATTTTCAAAATATCCTAAAAAATTGGTACAACCTGCAATGCATAAACAAAAATTATTATAATAATTGGTAATAGTATAAGCTAAACTAGTCAACTTGTGTAACTGCTAGAAGGCAATGAATGTAGTTACTTCCAGTTGTTGGCCTCAATTAATAAAGATACGTATTAAAATTCCGCTACAGTTCTCGTTGTTTTTAGATAATTATTATTGTCGTTAAATATATTGTACTATTTAATTTGCAATATTTAGTCATATATGTATATATATAATTCACAATTTTAGATAATCTTTTAAATCTTATAAGATTTAAATAATCCTCGTTTTAGTTATACGCTGTACCTATCTCGATGTGATGATATGTGTGATGAATGATGAAATTCAACGCCGTATTTTGCCTCGTTACCAGAGCGAAAAAATGAAATGATCAAACTTTTCATTCCCCTAGCGCGAGTCGAAGCCACAACTGTGTACAGTCACACTCGTATGTCACTGGGCCACGAGAGGTCAAAATTCTGCTCGAAATGTTTCAAAAATTAGTATATTTAATACATCTAAAACTTATAAATCTATAATTTTAAATAAGCAATAATTATTCATTTAAACTGCACATCATGAAGCACATTATTTTTTTACTATAATTGCGCCGGAATATAATTCCATAGATACGTTTATACAAGATACGTTTTATTTTAGAAATATTAATTATTTTTATTCTTCCTGGTGGTTTGATTTTTTTCTTCCTTGTTTCGATAGTAATAAGCGAGATGCTTTTAAATAGGAAGTTTACATGCTTATATTTTTATTATACGTACGCACCTACTTTTCATTTTATTTTCTTCTAAAGAGATAATATAAGTTAGTTATATAATGAAATAAATGAACAACCAATTAATAAGGCTATTTTACATTTTTTTTTCTATTTATTATATTATTTTTTTAGTTCCTTTATTACTTTCAATTGTTTTTATAATAAAAATGATAATAAAAAATCCGTAAAGATTTTTTATCAGGACATACATTAGTGTATTACACGATCATTTGTTTCTCGTTATTTCGATATTTTGCACAACCGCAACAGTGTGGGAAGGTTCACGCGTGAAATTCTTCACACGGATGTCTCAATATGTATATCTGATAACAACTTATTGCAACGTAATTCTTGAAAGGCGCTTGAGAAATAAAAATATTTCGAAGTTCTAATAGACCACTTTTATGTTTAGAATTTTGTGCATTCAAAAAGAAACGCGTAGCATAAACATATATGTGCGTCAAGCAGACAAGTTTGAACCAGGAGTTGCAGCGACACGGCTGCCGCATTGCACTCTGATTGCGAGGTCACCCCAATTCTTATAATTTCTGGTTTCTGTACATATAGCCTTGACTCAAATGTTAAGTTTTCATTACACATTGAAATGAATCCGAAAAGGTTTGCGTACTCTACGAACGATACAAAGCACATGGTACACGCAGTGCATAAAACATTCAAAAGTAGAAAGTTACACTTTTTCAGATGTGACTTGAATTTTTAAAATATACATGAAAAGATTCTATTAAAAACATGTTTTTAAACTTGTTGAATAATACAACAGACGTTGCGGGGTTAGTCTGCTTTCATAAAGTCAAATATCTTTACATATTTATTGGTGGAAGATGTTAAGAACTGTGACTATGCATAAATATAATCGCATATTTTGCACATCATTTGATGAATTTATCTATTATATAAAATAAAAGTGAAAGCTTAGGGAGTCTTCGTCAGTTGAATCGGAAGCGGATGCGGAAACTGTTAAGTCTAGAGATCCGACCCTGCAGAGGCCTGTTACTCAACTATCTATAAAGCAACACGTTGACCTTTAGCTGTCACAGGCTGGAGGCTCTTACGCACTCGGATCCCGTGTGCGGGACCGAGGCGCCGGCATACCAATCCACCTCCATACGACATTCAAGCAACCTCGTAACTCTTACAATTTGACATTTAAGCTGTTCAACTGCTCAACACATCTTTACCTCACAGACTTACCGTGAATGTCTGACTAGGAAGAATTACCCGATTGTGTTGCTCTTAAATATTTAGATAGGTATTCCACTAAACCTTGACCTTTGTTAATTTTGTATATCACGTTGATACTTAGTTTTATACTAGTAAAAAACGTCAAACGAAGTCGCAAATATATGTTAATAAATAATTAAAAGTCGGACAAGTTATTGATACCTATCTCTCTTCTTATTAAATATGTTTTATTTTATAGGTATTTAGTTATAGTAGCGTCTCTATGAAAAGGTTAAACATACAAGGAAAATATTGCGAAACGGTGTCTTTTGTAGTTATAAAATAATCAATTAATAATTATGTATATTAAGTATAAATAAAGTTTGACTTGTTTATTCATTTACGAATAAATATTATTATTTTTAAGCAGTACTCTTACAGTCAAGTCAACTTGCGACGCGTACATCCTTGATAGTAACTATGCGCGTATATAGACATTTACTTTTACTTTCTGCGAATATCCAAGAATTGACATTTGGAAATCTCCATTAAGTTACACCTAAACACTTTTCAATTCACTTACGTAATATTTAAATTTAAAAATCATCGTGACTATGTTGCGTATACATACATAGAATTAGAAATATAATACATAATAAGTAAACCTATTTAACTATCCAATTTGGTTGCGTTGTGATTTTGTGTAAAAAAAGATATAAGTTTATTATACATGTAACATACTATATTGAACATTTCGAGCACATTATAAGCAATAGGTATATCTTTCGATTAATTTTGAAAATATTTGATAAATACAGTTAAAATTTATGTAGATAGATATGATTAGCAGTTGCAGATTATTTAAAATATGTTTGATATTAGTTCTCATAGCAAACACTGTTAAAATAATCATTCGAAGTGAATGGCCTATACGTTTGTTCAGTACTACTGAAAAAAAAAACAAATAAACTAAGATGTATTTTGAATACTTACGGTAGGAGAGCGTGATCAACTGTATGAATTAGATTAATGTAGATATATTTATATATTTTTTAAATAAATTTAGCAAGTTTCAAGCAGTTAAGACGTTGTTAGATCTATGAGACATAAATGCCGGAATACATAATATTATTTCTCCTTTTTGGCCCAAAAAATGGATTTTTAATTTAGAAGGTGCGACCATATTTTGCATACTGTAGAAACTTCGGCCTTAATTTATGTCCAAGATACACAAAAATAGGTCTGGATCGATTTGCACTAATCTAGCTCTTATTCTAAGCCTGTTATCGTAACCCAGACCTAGAAGAGGAACTTAGCTTACTGAAAATTGATCTAGATCTGCAGCAAAGTAGAAGAAAGACATGCTTTTGTGTAAACTAACAAAATCGCGCTATTTTTTATATTGTTAATTTCTTATTCAAAATAAAGTATCATTGATAAATTTAACTTATTTACTTCTACAGGCGTAGTGACCACCGTATCTAACCACTATATTCTTCAAAAGCCTTTAATGTATTTATTTATTTGATTTTTTACAATATTTGATCCACAATAAACTAAAGAAAATTGGTTATGTGGTTATTTATTATTGCAGAAGTGTTACTCAAAGAGTTAATAGACGAAAGTTAAAGTTAGAAAGAATTGCTGTTTTATAATGAACTAGTAGAGGTCTTAGGGTTCCATTTGAAGTGTTCTTGAAATTTAGTTTTCTAATATCATCATAAGTTGCTTTTAAAGATAGATAACTTTTTAAAGAATTATATTAATATCTATTTAATAAGGGTTAACCACCCAACCATTATTAAAAGACGTTTTATGTAACTCCTAGGTTTTCTTATGGCAACGGAATGTACGCATCATTTTAACGATCATATTAATGTTTCTTGATGATTAGACTGACTACTAGAATTACACATCGAATATTTAATATCCTAAAAATAAAATTCAGCCTAAACATATGCTAGCATAGCTGCCAAAAATTAAAAGTTATATATTATATTTCATTATAATTTTTTCGGTCTATCGAAACGCGAACTCGAAAATCTGTCTATTACAGATAGATACAAAATTAAAAATAATATTTATGGCTTCTCTTACTTTTGTTAAGGCCTTGTAAAAATACACTGTACACAAATATTTTTTGTACTGAATACATAAAATTAACTATCATTAGAGTTAGAAAATTCCATTTGTAAGACAGTACTTAGTACAAAGATTTATTTGCAATGATTGTTTTTAAAGTGTAAGATTAATTAATTTGTTATGAAAATTGCTTTTTTGTACTTACAGGATTGTATTGGTGGCATGTCTGGCGTACCAAGCGCGAGCGCGACCCCAAGACGACTCGGAACCGCGTGCTGTACCTAACAGAGGTCTCTTAAAACGGGGCCTCGTTGGTAAGGCAAAGACAACAACCACCACACCAGCCCCGCAGGTAAATTAAAAAAAATACTATACAAATGTCAAGATTGAATTATAAAACTTCATCATTACAAGAAGTGAGGAAAGGAAGTGGAACGGGGTGCCACATGCGGGATACAGCTTAAATATACATATATACCTATACATTATTCTCCAAAATGTTGTTTGTAATGATACTTTTAAAATACTAGTATCGTTAATTTAACTTTGTCTAGATAGATTTCATTATTAATCTCGATTTTTCGAAATTTAAATCATTATCTACTACACCCATTTTACTGACTTGAGGCAACTATCGGAGATTGTGTTACAGTACATTTGCGTCGATTACATCAGATAGTTTGTGCGGTTTTAAGAACAATGGCCGCGATAGGGATTTATTTTTACGGTTGCTGTACCTATGTTTAATAGTTTTGTTATTAAAGGTAATCTAACAAAACTAATGTTATTGTATTCATCAGTTGCATTTTGTTGCATTTATCAGTTATATCGATGCCTTTATGCAATGTTAAGAAATGTGTGTATGTAAATTGATATTACGTTCTTTTAACTACGCTGTGAAATAAAAGGCCTTGTTTATGCGAATTTACTATACTTATTATTACGGTGACTTGACATTGACGTGGTAAAAGGTGTGGGGATAGGCCCTGTTCAAAGACTGCATCCTCATTCCTTTTATAAATAAGTATTTTATTTCTTGATTACCCAGCTTATTAAAGTTCATACTATTGTTACCCATATATTAACCTTACATATCTATATAGTTTTAGATTGCTATTCTATTTAGTAAAATTATACTTTATTTTATTTTATAATTTTTTCTATTTTATTTTTGTTTTACTTGACAGTCCTATAAGGATATATTTTTAATATTTTTTTTTGCCATTTTGATATCGATTTTTTTATATGAGTAAATTTAAGATGTCGATCAGATGCATACGAATCATTTGGTTCAAGGCGAATGCTACCGGCGCGACACTGCGCCCGATGGACGGTCGGTCGCCTTCGCACCGACCTCAACATGGGTTCCCTTTCCTTGTAGGCACTTCTACATGCACCTTAATAAACCACTTATTTATAACAGTACTGTATATTTGTATTGATAAAACTGGTTCTCAATGGAAACATTACGATCACTATTGGAATGTATCATTGCAACCTCTTAAACTGTGACGTACTGATATGAAGGCATGCCAATAATAGCTTTTGAAGGTCTTCTAGATGTCTCCATTTTATACTCATGATATTTCTTATTTATCCTTGACATATTGTAATTAGGTATATCTTATTTAGTAGCTTTTTGAATCTTTTACTTTTTAAATCATTTAAGGTTTTCAACATTCACATTAAAATATTCAACGTTTTGAATATTTTAATATTGGTGTTTTCCTTCTTAAAATCTGACTGCATGAAAAACTGAACAAAAAAAATAATCCAAATGATTCGACTGCCAGAAGACACTGAGCTAGACCATTAAAATAGTTTTATATTACATATACCCATAAAACAAATCACATTTTTTTGGCAATATCCTTATAAGAATTGTCCAGCCACTTTCGTAAAATACGGCTTAGCTTGACATTTATCAGGTGTGGAACGATTTGATTAGTTAAAAATGGATTTGGAAATGGTCTATACGATACAAAAAGAAGAGTGGAGTGGAGAGACAATTAAAGTTCAGTTTTTTAATCATATTGCTAGTTTTTAAACTTTCTTTTATAAAAATAACAAATTTACAGGAGGAACCTGAATATGAAGATGAAGGTGATTATCCAGCAGAAGGTGAAGCTCAAGAGCCCTCCACTGAAGCGGCTCCTTCTTCGACAGAGGGAAAGAAATTAGTAGGAGGTGGAATTAGACCATTTAGGAGTAACACCGATCTCCTAGAAGCCTTAAAGCGGAGACGACAACAGGCTGTTGAAGGTAATCAGTCATCGATTTATACACTCACATTAATAGAAACCAAACTAACAAAACTATAAAAACCAGTAGTAAATCTATAACTGAACCAAAGTAACTAATGTATGAAGAGTTAATTCATTTGAACTTTTATTCTTCTTAACATATAAGTAACGTTAAAAAAGCATTTCATATTGTATTATTTTACATACACAATTATTGACATACAAAATGTACGAAAATATTTAATTACTAAAACAGCTTTATACAAATTAGTAATGTTTTTTAGCAAAAAGTTCCGGTTCGTCAACAGTACAACAGTCCGAAAATCAACCGGAGGCGCCGCCCAAAGCTAGTTACAGTATGTTGAAATTAAACTAATTAATATAATATTATTTATATCATATACATGTATAAAGAAATTGTAGACTTTTTGCGATTATGTAATATGGTTACACATAGGTTTAAAGCTTTAATTTTGAAATCAAAACTTCGTTATTACTATTCTAAATTCGAATACGTACTGGAGTGACGTGTATACGTAAAGTATAAATATACTGTGAAAACAGAAGGTGAAGACGAAAAGCCCATAGCACCGCCGAAACTTAAGAATACAATTGTTTGAATAATGAAGCTTAGATTTAAATAAGATTAAGTTTTATTAGGTTTATTATATAACTTATTTTTAGTATATTAATATATTTATTAAGTTATTTTATATTATATAACTTAAATGCGTATAATAATTAATTAATTTTGATTTTAGGCAAGAAGCGTTTCAACACTGCTACGCGGGAGACTAAAGCGGAAGACGCGCCCGCACCGGCACCAGTACCCTCCAAACCAACGAGAGGACGATTCAGTAGACGTATGTATTAATAAAACATATTTAAATAATATGAAAATATTGGTTTATACAAACATGTGATTAATAATTATAATATGCAAAAATATTAATAAATATGGGTAGTAAACGTGAAAGTTACAAAAACATGCTGTAATCAAAAATATGCTAAATAAGTGTTTAATGAAAGTTATGTAATATCATACTTCATGCTTACGTGACTCTAGCTGTGAATATATGTATATAGACGTAAACCTGTAGACGATGTATGAATTATTGCATTATTTGGGTTATATGTTTAAATGGCAAATCGGTGTATGCATAGTTAGATACACAAAGTAAACAGTTTATAGATAAACATTTATGCCAAAAGTAATGGTTGATTAATTCTATATTTATTTGTACAATAGTTCTTAATCTGCGACCTTTTCAGGAAATAACTAAGAGTTTTATGTGACATTTAACATTTTTGCTCAAAAATGACATAAACTTTAATTTAAACTTATTTTTTTAATTAAACCAGTATTTTCAGAAATTAGCGCGTAACCAAACAATCTTGCATTGCTGTTTCAATTAGCAATGTGCAGTAAGATATTTCTTTTATAATAACCTTAAAATAACACATAATTTTCTAAAAATTACGTGTAAGTAATATTATATATTTTTTTTTAAGATTCCCAATTCAATATGATAGATAATATTTTCTTTTTTAGTTATAATAAGCAAGAATATTAATAAATGTGGGTGTTTCATACTAAACAAAATGTCTCATACTAAATATGTTGTTTTATACTAAACAAAAGGTCTCTCGTACAGCTGAGAATGAAATATTTTAATATGTTTTCCACTAACAAAATCTTTTATTTACTTATGATGTATTTTTTTATTATGCTTGTTTTTTATGATTTTGATTTTTTTTAATGTTATACTTATATATTGTTCAGCATCATCGAGGTCAATCCAAGAAGCAGAACCTGAAGAGCAAAACGACGCTGCCCCGCCCGCGAGGACTGGCAGAAATTTCTCTAGACGAGGGAATTAAATAAATTTATATAAATGAGCCATAATTTCCTATCCTACACTCTTACATAATTCCATATTAGTGTTTTCATAAAATAGTTACCTAAACCATTTTTAGTTTCAATATAACATATGTTTAATGCTTTTCAAAGCAATTTTTATTGGTATAGATATGACAAAAATATCCATATTAAAGTAGTCCAAAGAATATAGTTCCAAATATTTTTACGACAGTTTTACCGATCTGACATTACCCTTGATGGGTTATTTTTTTTCTGTATATGCAGATTATATATCTGCAAATGGTTTACTCTAGTTAAAAGCTTTTAATATTTTCGTTAGTTAATAAAATATTGGCTTATTCCTCCGATCCTATTCCTATTCATCCCATCAGAGTAATATATCAACGCCATCACATTCTGGTCTGCCCTCATTGCTCTTTAGTCCTGACGGAATAGAAAATCTATATCTACTATTGTAAATTATGTATAAGTAATTTTAATAAATAATTTTAATTTTTATTTGTCTTGTAATTTTGGCTTCTATTTTTTGCTATTTTATCTTATGATGGACTTTCACGATATTTTTAGATATTCTTGTATATTAGTAATAATAATTACCAATTAAAAGTTTTTTCGTTTTCACAACTCTTCGGAAAATTGAATTTTGCAAATAAAACAACATTATGCATTTACTACAAATAAATAATAATAGTTTGTGATTTAGATAACAATGATTTCCTCGACTTATCTTGAACTTTTATACGTAAACACTAGATCCATATATCCACTATTGACATGGTCACATTTAAAATAAAAGTGTGATCTTTATCTGTAAATATTACAAAATAAAGTCATCCATCGCGTTTGTCTATCTGTTCGCGATAATTATAATATAAATAGAGTACTTAATAACGACGGTTTTGGTATAGAATTCATGATGGTTTTATATAATTTGACTGAAATATAACAATAATTATTGTAGAGGTCGTAAAAAATCTTGCTTACCCCGGTAACCCAAGGTAATTTTTTGCAAGCGTGCTCATAAGCGACTACAGATTCTGAATCTGTAATTGCTTCTGAGCACACTTTAACTACAAGAGGTTGTTTAAAGTTACGTATTTTTAACCCATCACTTAATATTATAGTCCTTATCTAAATATTTTTTTTCTCTACACAATATAAATTAAATGACTTTTTGAAGATTTATCGTAAATTCAACATTATACACAAGATAATATAAATTCAAGCAAGTTACTGCCCTAAGGGTTTTGTTGCTATGATCATTTAAAAATACAGAATAATTATATTGCAACGAGTTAAATACGATAGATACTACAATGAAAAAAGGTTTTTTTTTGTTTATGATGAAACATTAGTGAGGATAGTGCGAAAAAAATTTGAAAGACTGTTGTGGAAGGTCTTAGGAGACTTTATTGAAGAGAGGACCCATGTCCTCGTAGATTATATCCATATATAATCTTGTCTTCTCTTTTAGATGCAAACTACAAACTTTCCAAGTTTACAAAATTCTAAAAAATTGCAAAATTAGAAAATGCCTTCGTCAAAGTTATATGAAAAATGTGAGCCTTAAAAATTTAAAATGTGGTACCTTGTGAGCGATTCTTGCTGTTGGCTATTAAATCTATTTACAGGGGCCACTAAGCCTATGAGTGCCTTGCATGTCGTCTTAATTTGTCTTAAGATCCGGTGTGCAAGAAAGAAAGAAATAAACAAAAAACCTAAGAATAAATTGCTTTTTACAAACAGATGATGCAGTGCTTAAAACCATCAGAATGCCAATTGGGGACATTGGCCACCATTTAAAAAAGGGTGTTAAAGTAATCTTTTAAGCCTGATTGCTTGTTAGATATATGTTCTGCAAATTGAAAGCAATAAAGAAAGATCTTGTTTGTTTCAGCGACACTAGCATTGATGAGGTATTGAAAATTTAGGCTGCATGTTTGGCCGTAGTAAATATGTACTACCGTTTGCATAGTAAATATGAAAGAAAAATTAATACTGTGAAGATGTTATCTTTTTGAAGGATTTGAGGAATTATTTTACCTAACTAAATTCATAGTAAGGTACACTGAATGGCTAGTACTAACAAAATTCTCACGATAAGAATAAAGTAGAATATTCTCAGGTAATTTGGGCATTTCGATAGAATGAATGACGACAGAATAACGGATAAATTAAGCATGAGTATAAGGTAGGAGAGGCTCACGTAAATTTTGCTTGACTTTTCATAACACAATATCGATAAAGCTGAGAGGTGATTACATAAAGATCACGAGGACCTAGGATGCACGCACGAAGTGGTTCATGATGGTGGGCGGGCAGAAAAGGTATATTTACAATTTTCTCCTTTTTAAAGTACCTATATAAAAATAAATAAAGGACATATGGCGAATTGTTCAAAATCAAAAAAACTAACTAAATAAATAAAATTGTACAAAATCCTTGATATACAAAAAAAGTTTAGGTTTTAATATACGTTCGTATTAAAAATATTTATTTCATATGAAATATTCTTGTGATTGAGTAAGTAAATTTCTTCATTTTAATATTCATTTGATTACAATAAAAATTATATGCTACTTTGATATTGTTAACACTTTTTACTAACTAAAAAAAATGCACAAATTGATGAATGACGTTGTTCTATAGGCAAAATGTTACTTTTACTGAAGACCTAAAAAAACTGTATATTAGGGATATATTAAACAAAGAGTGGGATTTAGATAATTTGATTAAGCGCAAATAATTGGTACTTGAGTTTATATAATTAATAGTAACTTGAGTAATTATTTTACGTATGTACTTTGATTAGGAACAAATATTTTCTTACAAATATATATGGCATTTGTCCTAGCCGATTATCATGTGTTGATTACTGGGGCTTCGATATTTATTACTCGATGTATTCCTTTCTCCTTAGAAGATAAAATGCAATATTCTCATGAGTTACTGATTCGAATAGCACAAACCATAGGCTATGTTATTTAAAAAAAATATTTAGTCGTATAAATGTTAAAGGTTATGTAACACTAGCGGCACGCTCTTTTTTTATTTTTTAACCGATTTAAATAAGACAAACACCAAGTAGAGTAAATGCTGCCAAATAATGATAATGAAAACTGCATTTAAGTCTGGTGAGCCGTTTCTGAAATTAGCACGCCCAGAAAAACATAAAAAATCTTAATTGCCAACCGACCCAAACAAAAAGATAGATCCACTAGTTTTCTTTCTATACAAATGCTTGTGTAATCACTACTTAAGTGTTCATTTTCTTCTGTCAGACCACAAACGGTAATCGTTATAATATAATAAACCGGTTTTCCACCAAAACACATGAAGCATTCAAACACTACATACACAAAACATCCTAACCTACCTATCCTGTACCTAAAGAACTAAAAGAAAAATTCCTCGAAAAAAGTCGACTCAGAAAGGTTTAACACTGTAGTCGACTTCTCTAAAATGCGTTTACGTAGTGCTCCATCAGTGATTAAGCCAGCAGGTGCTTTGTAAAAACAAAGCAGCCACTGACTTAAAACAGTATCTTATAAACATTGAGTAGGAAACGCTACATAGTAAATCTAACCTGAAGCCCCAAGACCAAAAAGGAGGACTCCGGCTGAAGTACGGTAAAAAGTAAAACACCTCAGGCGGCGCAGTATCCTATCAAACTTAGCAACAACACTTGGGCTAGAACTGACAAAGAACATGCTGAAGTATTTGGACAATTCTTACATTTAGTCCAAATAAAAATAAAAAGACAAGAGTCAAATGAGTCTTCTGTCCAACATAAATCCTAAGACATAACGACCGAAATCCTAAGACAACTTCTTAAAAACGCCGTAATATGCATGACACATATTATCAATTAGATATTTAGGATAGGATATGTTCAAACAATATGGAAAATATCAGTTATAATTATGGTTTTAAAACCTAGTAAACCGCCGCATCTTGTATCTTCATACATACCAATTATGTTAGCCTACTGTCTTATAAAAATTGTTCGAGAGGATCATCCTACGAAGGTTAACACGAGAACTGAATGATAATGCAGTCGTCCCCCATTAGAGTATGCCATTCCTCTATAGAACAGATTCACCGTGTCTTTGACAAAATAAGAGAAGCTCTCAAGAAGCAGTATTGCTCTGCGGTTTTTCATGCATTGTGCATTCGACATAATTTGTCAGTGTTTTAGGTTTGCTTTTCAAAATGAATAAGCAACTTCTAGCTGGTCCTGAAGTCCTACCTAGAAGATAGAATGTTCGGAGTTTAAATCAATGATACCTACTCCACCTTTCAAGACATAAAAGTCGGGGTACCGGAAGGCTTCATACTTGGCCCCACTCTATATTCTCATGTACCCCGCAGACATATCTAAAACAGACATTTATATGTCACATTTGCTGACGAAACCGATAACATTATTCAGACGATTAACTTTAACTTTATTCAGACGATTTATTCGAAATTTAACTTTATTCAGACGATTCTGTAGTAATATGGCGTCCTTGTTACTACAGAATCGTCTGGATAAAGTTAAATAATTAACAGAGAAGTGGCACATCAAGGCTATTTAAAAATCCGTGCACTTCACTTTTATATTAAGAAAAGACTGCCCACTTCGCCAAGATTCAGCATGCATATTGGCAGGAAACCAACATTGAAAGTTCTACTTAAAAAAGGCAGCAAGATACGTCTTAGAAATCTGAAATGGCTAATAGGTTGAATAACACATCACCATGGAAAATAAGCTACCTACTCATATATAAAGCTATAATAAAGCCGATCTGGATATATGACATTGAGTTATATGGATCAGCAAAAAAACTCTAATATTCAGATTATAAAAGATTCCAGAATGATGCACATAAAATAATTACAGATACATCATTATTAATTTCTTCTTTTTATTATCTTCATAAATGAAAGTTAGTGAATTGCAAGGGAACACAGAAATGAATACAGGTAAGGAAGAAGCTGAACGAAATCTTACAAAATCAGAAGGCTTAAAAGGCAAAACAACTTTGAATTGGGAATTTGCTAACTACTCGTAATAGCTCCATTTTAATAAGAGACAGCTTCGGCATTGGAGGAACAGTCTCCTTCTGTCACTTTATTCCCACAACAAATCTGTTAAAGGCTTGTAAAGCCGATCGCACGTTTATAGCAAAAAAAAATATTACTTCGGTAATTTTAGTTCGTATCTCAGTATTTTAAGTTATTTATTAAATTAAGAACCATTTATGTCCTGCCCGTACCCGTTATTCGCCGATGATGAAACTAATTTATTTTGTATTACAGTGTGAGTTTTTGTTGCGTTTTAGTATTCTAAACTGAAACCGATATACATGTAACTCAAGTATGTTGTACCTAGTAACTAGGTACTAAATCCATACCATATAGGCTACGTTCCACTAAGCGTACAAAACGATCACGCTCACAACCACAGTTTATCCCGTTCCACTTACCTGCAAGCGTTACTGTCGTAAACTCAGGTGATAGAATGGACTATGGTGTGTTTCGAGCGTAGAGGTAAATAATATATATGGTATGTAAAGGTGGAATTTAAAAAAATATTTGTCATAATTTTTTCAAGGAAAATAAAACCACATATAATTAAAAATCAGCAACCTTAGTTTTCATTCATAAAGTTAGATTATGTTCGGCATGTGTATCGACAATTAAGGAAAATGTATATAAATGTATATATTTGTATTGCTTTAAGCTTTAATTGCTATAAGCTGAAATTATTTTTTTAAGCTTATTTCATATACTCAATTATGTGGAAGCACGTTCAGCACCCACTGATGAAACATTCACATCTACTAAAATATATCTTTCCGTATTAAATAAAGTTATTAAATAAGGTCGCCGTTTTTGATGCATTTGGTTTTAAAAGTGCCGCTAATTTTCACAACGCTCATAACGACCCACCTTCTCAAATGGGTCGTTTAGGGCTTTATGTGAACGTTAGACACGACTTCATGAGTGACGTTTTCGTCGCGACCCCAACGACCGTCATTATGTGGAACGACTTTTTGATCGTTTTGTTTAGATTTTGATAGTTGTGAACGCTTAGTGGAACGTAGCCATAATTAAATCAGCCAATGCGTTATAGAGCATTAGCTTAGTTTTATATGATAAAGTATTATTTAAATAATAAATAAATATTGGTAAAAAATACTCTTAGTTCGTCACATACGTAATTAATATGTTTAAACCAGATAAATTGTTATGCCAGTTAAATGTTAATTCTTAACATTTATGGGAAAATACGACTTCAATAGTAGGACAACCCTACTGCTTGCTAGGTTTGTGCAAGCAGCTGTGAGTATGGGCTGTAAGATTCTGTTTTGCTATATTTAACACTGCATTACTATCATGACACTATATATTTGAAACGTCAAGTACGAAATTTTCCTGTAATAGCTGATTCACGTCTTTAACTGCCATAATCATACAAGTATGATAAGCGTATTGATAAGTTGTACTGTTACTAAATATTGTACTTATATAATTCATATAAGTTATAAAGTGTATTGGTCCTAGGACAGAAGCTGAGTTTTAGAAATTATTCGCCTAAAAAAGCTGGAGATCATTCATCAAATGTTACAGATCTTCATTTTCAATATTTCAAAGGAAAATTCTTATCGCGCTCGTTTTTATTTTATTCTTTTTTTTTAGCTTCACGCTGTATCCCGCACAAGGCAGGGTAGGCAGAGGGAACCCGGGAACCTGGTGTTAA
>JAXGGP010000028.1:4058558-4070309 GCA_035584415.1 Eueides aliphera
GGGTAGGCAGAGGGAACCCGGGAACCTGGTGTTAAGACACCCCGTTCCAGTTTCCGTTCCCCACTTTCCGCCGAATTCGAGGCATTGCGTGTTGAGTGGCGGAATACAACGTTTAACGTTTTTATACAAACATTTAATATTTAAATTGAAAATATTAAATATTTCACAGGCCTCAAACACATTCGACATTTTATTATTTCTCATAGTTGAGATAAAACGTTATGGTTGTTTTTATATCTTATTGAATATGTTAATGGTTATTGTTTGGTTAGATTTGATTAGATTTTAATAGTTGTGAGCGCTTAGTGAAACGTAGCCATAATTAAATCAGCCAATGCGTTATAGAGCATTAGCTTAGTTTTATATGTTATTGGCACATTTAATTTTTCATTCTCCGGATCCGGATCCCTACTGTTCTGCATTAGATGTTAAAGTCATTGTAATAAAATATAGCTAGATCTGGGTCCTGCCCTTATGAATTTGATTTCAAAGACTACAACAGCACAAACATATAGTACAAATATATAGATAGAGACAAAGAGGCAAGAAAAAATTCAAAAACTTAGGGATTTAAGTTCTATTACTTATTTCAAGTCGCAGATATATTATTAATGTACAGACACGACTTTTTTACTGTTTTATTATAATATATTATATACAATACATAAAACCGTATTACGTTTTGTGAATACTTGTAACTTCAATACAATAAATATAGCAAAAATATGCGCTACCTCTAAATTTGAGATTTTAGTAGAATCAACGTCATGCATATAGAGGTAATTTATGCATTGAGTATACTTAACATGTTATTACTTCACGCTGGAGTTCACATGGCTTTGACCCGTAGTTAAATTATAAAGTCTATTATGTATATATTTCGTTAAAATATTTTAATACTAGCTTCAATTATTGAGGATCCTAATATGTTTGTTATGTAAGCTACACTAAATTTAAAAACGCACGATGTTTTTAAAATCATAGCTAAGATCCCCGGCGATGAGCTACTTCTATAAAAAATACCGTCATCATGGCGGTTAAATCATGTAGAATCATGCGAGTATTGCCACTTACAGACACACTGACAGATACACCGACAGGCCAAACCTAAAATATGTCCTTTGGCGTCGGGGTTAAAAATAATACCAAATACTTACATGCCTAATAACACGAGTCAAAACAAAAAGAACTTATAGTAAAGATGAACTTTTCATTTCAAATTTATACTTAAATTATACAGTTTAATTTAGCACGTACTTTTTTGTATACAATTATTAAAAAAAAACTTATATATTCCAATATGTTGATCCATAACGGCAGATAATATGTAAGAAGATAGAATTTTTGATATACTAATATTCACTAATATTTAGGTACAGTTATGAGTAAGGTCGTGATATGCTATTTATTTAATCATGATAGAGAGATAAAGGGCAGCAAGCTCTAATGCATACAATAGTAAATAGGATAGTGAGTACTCAGAAGATTAAAATAATTTTAATTATAAAAATGAATAAATTATGGGAAGTAATAATATATTTATAGAAAGTAATCCAAGCTGAAACTATACAACAAGTATTTACTTATTTACTTATTACCATTAATATTATAAGTCCAGTACAGGCTGGAAGTATATAACTTGTGTTTATAACAAAATCTAAACTTAGAGTTTGAGCTATATCTTGAGTGAACACAAAACTTGGTACCCATAATGATCTCCGATTTTTTTGTTGGACAATGATTCACAAATATGTTTTTGATGGAATATGTTAAAAAATTATAAAATATTTGTAGGCCTGGTACTAATGTTTTCAAACATATTAAATATTAATATATAGCAAATAAATACACAATATATTTTTTTTTTATTTATTATATAAATAATATACGCAAATGGCATTATATATACGCAACTGATCGGGCGAGGCGTACACGTTGAGTGTATTTTACGTATGACATTACAAAATTTACTTTCGAAGAACTTTAGTTACTTCAGCAAGCAGAGCTTCGGGATAGGTGCCTGGTTTGTTTAGGTTGACCAACTGTTCTGCTATCTCTTGGCCAACTCGAACTTGAGCTTCCTTTGTTGACGCACCTAGAATTTTTTTTTCAAAACATTATTATAAATCATAATAAGATTTAATTTAGGTAAAGGTGATGGTTAATAAGAAAATGATTCAAGCTATATAAGATTTAGCCAGGAACAAGGTACTTACTATACTTAAAACTGACTGAACCTTTTTTTAAACTCAACATAAGTTTAACAATTGAAAAAAATAATAGAATCGAAGCTTGGTGAGAACGAATGGCTTAGTGGTCAGAGCGCTTGAACGGTTTTCAAGAGGCGCGGGTTCAAATCCCGCTTCGTTCAAATTTTTATACGTTTTTAAATTTAGTATTTTTCTTTCCTGAGTGTGGAATAACACTTTAAAAACAGTAAAAATACTGTGAACTCAGTTTTTAACATTACCTTAATTCAATTTATTTCTTATGATATTTAATGAGGAATTACCATGAAATAGTTTTATATTTACCGAGATGAGGTGACGCAATGACTGCAGGATGTTGGATAATCTCTAAGGTAAGGGGATCTGTAGGTGGTTCCTGTTCAAACACATCAAGAGCCGCACCACCAACCTAAGAAACAAATTTAACGCCGTTTATGAAAAAAATACTAACATTAATAATTAATATAAAGAGCCATTATATATCTTTATCTACTTTAGATTAACTCACTCAGTTAGTTTTATTATCGATTATTTTAAAATTTATTCAATTTTTTACCTGTCCCAATTTAAGTGCTTCGAGGAAATCTTGTTCATTAATAAGACCACCACGGCCTACATTTATAATTTTCACGCCTTTCTTGCATCGCTGTAATACACTGGCGTTAATAAAGTCTGTGAATAGAACAAAAAAGGTTTTTATTGAAAGAAATAAATTGATTTTATGGTAAAATAGTCAATCTGTAAATAAACTTTTTATATACCATAGCACATTCTAACTTATATTGGGTAGAACTAGTTTATAATTGGCAACACTTGCATAAGTAGATGAAACCTTTAAGAGGTTTCAGACGATATAAAAAAGATGGTGAAATGGATAAAATACTCTATAGATCGATGTAAATTACACAATTAAGTCATCGGTATCTCAATCACTAAGTTTGCCTTTTCAACAAGGAAAAGATAAGAATATCTAATAATTTTTTTTCCTTCTTTGATAAGGTCATATATAAACAAGATAATTTGCTACAGTATCATTTAAAAAAAAACTGAATGACAAAAAACTCTCGGCCGATTAATACTCACGGCTGTGCTGGTTAAAACTGGACAATTATTTATTTATTAACTAAAATTACTCTTCTTCTAATACGATAATGATTTTAAACAGAATGTCTATCATTGAAAACATTATTTTTGCCAACGCAATGAACGATTATTTTGTAGCAATTTTTTCGAATTAAATACTTTATGTTAATATAACTTAAGTATTTATGAGCCGATAGAAATAAAACAAACATTTAATCTTAACAGAAGTTGCCTAAATAAAATAGTGAAAACTAGACATGCACAAATGTACAGACAAACAAATAAAATATTTAAAATTCTTGGTAAAAATAGATTCTCATATATCTTTCATGTACAGACAGTAATCAGTTACAATTTTATAATTTTATTAAAGCTATAAATAACATGAGATTAACCATATATATTTTTATTATTAAGCCATTTATGATTATCATCATTAGTCAAAATTTCTTGTATGTATAAATGACTGAACAAATTTAAAGCATTTATTTAACGAGTTCCCTATCTGATAATAAAACTAAATCATTTCTTTCGCTTCTCATGCAAAGACAACAAAATTTTATAATTTATTAAGTATGAGTGTTTGTTAATTTCTTTAGTTGGTTTCTAACGCAGGGATTAGAAGTTTAAAGTAAATTATTTATTTTATTAAAAGTTAAAATAGCTATTGGTCCTGATCACTTAGAATGTTTTAACGCTATATATTTTTACCTTCATGAGATATGACTACTAGCATTTTTCTATATAAAAAAAATATATTATGATTGCCCTCAACTTCGTTTACGATAACTTTATGGTCCCTACTTCCGTACTCCATCCATTGTAATAGGTAGGTACTTGCAGCAAAAAGCAATCATAGAGAGCAAAATGACACTTCGTTCTTCACTTCTTCTTAATGCATGCTTCGACTTACTGGAGCGGGGACATCAAATTCTTAACAATTGCAAATACAATCAAATGCCATACTATTGTGTGACGGCAGATTAATCTTTCAATGCCTTTTATTTGTTAATTCAAGTCGCCCACGATATAACACAACTTTTGCTAAGAAGATAATATTTCATTATTTCTATTCTTTATCTGGATTGTTATGCTTGTTTATTAGATGTTTCAGATTCACAATTTTTATGTTGGTGGAAATAATCGAATGCTCATTACGGTCCATACTTTAAGAGCGCATTCAATTATTAGTTATAGTCTTAGCTATTATAAAATATAAAATGAAATATAGCCTAGATATAGATTTTAGATATGGCCTAATAGTTAAAAAGTAAATAACAACAAAATGTAGACCTACCTACAAGAAATCGTAGATTTGTGTTCAATTACACATTTATATAATAATTATGTTTTCTTAAACATATTAAATTTAGAATCATTTTTTTATGATTTATAACTATAAGTGTATAAGATTGATATAATACTTACTCTTAGTAGATTCAATAAGCGGTGTATGAAGTGTGATATAGTCGGCAAGAGGCCAAATTTCATCCAGCTCCATCTTTGTGGCATGGAACTGGGAGCACTGCTCTGCCGTTACAAAAGGATCAAATCCAATGATCTAAAAATATATATAATATTATATTTAACGGGTACAATTACATATTCAAATATACAGTGCACAATTTACGAACGCCAACTTTTGTGACAAAAGTTTACAGAGTTCAAATTGCGGCAGTATACTGAAATTTCAATAGTTCGCAACAAGCAGGCAGAATGTATAGAAAACAAACTTTCGCAATTTTTTTAAATATGAAATTAAAATATATATTTTTTTAATAACTTATTTTAAAGGTGAGAATTTAAAATTTTATCAGTGCCAGCGTATACCACATTTTTAACTTTCCCCACATATATAGATGAATAAACTCAAAATCATTGTGTGCAGTTACTTGTTATATTGTAAATGGTGTAAAATTAGTTACCTTCATGCCAAATGCGTTCATGCGGACTGCAACTTCACGTCCAACTCTGCCGAGTCCAAGGATAGCCAAAGTTTTTCCATTGAGTTCGGAGCCTGTATGCTGTGTGCGCTCCCAACGACCAGCTTTTAGGGCAGTAGCAGCAGGAACAATATGCCGGGACAAAGCCAGGGTCAATCCACAAGTCAATTCGCATGCGCTGAGAGCGTTTGCGCCTGGTGCACTAAAGTTTAGAGTACATATAAATAACAAAAATATCGCAGTATCCAGCGTAAAGGGGAACCTACGTAAATTCAACATTGATCAATAAAATAGTCGATTCGTTTATTTATTGCGCAGCAAGTAATCATGCCTCCTAAGATGCATACTATACAAGAAATTAGGTCAAAAGGGTATAGATAATAATGAAAGTAGATGTGCTCGAAAATTGTTACATCTTGACTAGTTTTGTAATTTTGGTCACATAAATGTGTATATAACTGCAATTCTATCAAAAATAGCTATTCATGTGTTAAAAATAAAGATGTATCATTATTTACCACAATACATATCAATAATATAACAAATAATAGGCCCATTAAATTGATACCTGAATGACCTAAGGTTAAAAGTGCTTTAGACGAAAGTAGCATTATTAAAATTGATATAATTATTACAGAGATTGCATTTTGTGAGTGATTTTTATTATTATTATTTAAAAAACAAAATAATCTATTATAACTGCACCTTATTAATTTCGTCATCTCGAAATGAAACGGTCATGACCTCCACAATGACTGTAGTGCCATCCACGTTACTTATTACCCTAACAAAAGATTTGAAAAATCCAGAACTGCTTAAATTTGAAATAGAATTTTAAAAATAAAAATCTTAAATCTTATAATTTTAAATTTATTTTGCGTGTCTTTTGTGTAATTACTGAATGAATGAATCTACTGTTGATAACAGAGTTAAGTGTTATTAAATTTATTTATTACATCATTATAGTCAAGATGACAACATTAAAGAACAACTGGACTTTCGTAGGGATATTACATAAAAATAAAAAATGTGTCGACATAAGACTAATTTTAAGTAATATCTAACGAAATATGAATAATGAAAAACGTATAGTCGATGAGTTTCTATTGTAAGAAATAAAGATAATATTGATAAAAAATCTTTCTTAATATAAAAACTTACTTAATGACGCCAATGCCCCTTTGTCCAGCAGCAATCACGTCGATGTTATCCACACCTGCTCCAGCGCGACCTACTACTTTGAGCTTAGATCCCGCTTCTAATACCTCTTTAGTCACTTGTGAAGCCGACCGTACTACCAAGGCTTCATAATTCTGTTATATATAATGTTTAATTAATACATATATTTAATATTATATACGAATATAATTTGAAATACTTACAGGGATTTCTTTTAAAAGTTCTTCTTTGCTTATCTTTGCTTTTGTGGTTACGTTAATATTGTGAGACTTAAGTATTTCAGCACAGTTTGCACCGACTCCATCTACCACTAAGACTGATTTTATACCAAGGCCCATCTTTTAATGATCTATAAAATATGAAGTAAATTTAAATTTTTAGATATTCCTACTAACCGCCATATAACTTTTGAATTAAAAAAATATATTACGCTTTGTTTACTGTATAAATAGTCTTGACTTATCACCAAACCGGCTTTTTACGTGCTCTAAGCGACCAGAAATAAATTATTCGCTACTATTACAATTATTATTTTTTGTTTTACCACCTCAGAAAGTGTATTCAAATAAAGCCAATCTATTGAGTTTTGTATAATATTAGCAGGAAAATGTTGTCCAATAAGGAGATCATTCATTAGACATTATTTATTTCGATAAATTTGTATTAAAATATTAAAATGAATCAACATAAACAAAATGAACGTGGCATGAGTAAAGAAGTAATTATTCGCAAGAAAAGGGTTAGTTCGCAATAGATATTACTGTTTGTACTTACAATATAAGATAGGTGCGTAGAAATGTGTATAACGTGGCGTGGTGCGCTAACGACTGGCTAGTGGCTACTTGATAGTGACTATACAAGTCTGTCGATGTAATAGGACGATTCAGAGTTGTCAGGCAACATAAATTATCTTAGTAAAGTGTGCAATATAATATTTGTCCGCGTAAAGTTATCGATATAGAGCGATAAGTTGCGTCATATTCAATTGATAGCACTTGGACAATAATTTTTGTTTGCCGTTCTTTTGATATTTATCAATCTTCCTTAATACCTTACAATTACTTACATACAAGCAGTTTTTTATTTAGTCGCATTGTCATGCTTGTCTTGACAATAAAATCTCGTTATATCATTTTTATAATGTTCTTCTACTTATATAATAAAACAGTAAATAAAATGTGTCTATACATTTAAAATATTTGCTTAAATTAAGTAATAGAATAGAAATCAATGATTTTTAGAATTTTTGTTCGTCCGTTTGTGTTTGTCTGATGGAATGCAATTTGAATATTTTTTTAGAGATATTGAAGACTATAAGAAATTATTATATTTAATTCTGAAATCTATAAGAAATTAATTAATGAGTCCACAACAAAAGTTGTTAAGTATGATAAGCATTTTCAATGAGATAGAATAATAAAATTATTTTATTAATTTCCCGCTCCTTGAACACAAAATGTAGAGTTGAGTTATAACTCAACACGCAACGACTCAAATTTTGGTTGAAAAAAGAATATATTTAGACTAGGTTCTCTTTGCTTTCTACTAGCTGCAAGATACAATAACAACGGATGATATATAAAAGAAGCGTGGTAAGGGCTATAAAGTCCACGCATATGTAGGTTATACAGCCACGGAAACCTAATATCTTTTTCAGTAATATCCTAAGAAAATGCCAATTACAAAAACTAAAAATCATGGTTCAGGAGCACAAGTATGTGACTGTAAACGCGACAAGTTGTGATTAGATCCCAATTCGAGAAGATGAAATATTTAATATTTTCAAATAAAAGATTGAAACAGGCAAAGCGCGGTGTTCAGTTCCATTACTCAACACCCAATGCCCCAAATTAGTCGGAAAAGAAACGTAATGGAGTGTCTTAACGCTAGGGTTTAAGTTCCCTCTGCCTACCCTGCAATGCGCGAAGCTAAAAAAAAAGAGAAGTTAAATGCAATAACATTAATACTTTTTAATTAATAATAATAATATATAGTAAATTTTGATGATCAAATATATCATGTACTTTGTTATCTTGGCAAAAAATACAATATGATATTATGATATACTTACTAGCGACCCTCTCGTGGCTTTGCCCGCTTGGACTACATAACACATGCGAGTATTTAATTTTTTTCTTCTTCTGGATTCATAAGCTGGGATGCCGTTCATTAACTTTATGTAGAATACCAGAAATTGATAGACATTAATAATAGTATATATGTAAGTGTAGTTATATTATTCGTAAATACTTAGGTATAGGTAAACATAAGATTAATTAGCCATAAGTATTTACGAATAACATTACTAATATTCCGTATCTGTGTATGTAAATTATATAGGTACATTTTTTATCCATACAAGTGTTCAAGGGATGTTTTTAAAAATATCCTTAATATATTATGTATTACTTTTCAAAAAGCACTAAGTCACACTGTGTTCTTTATAGTTATATTGTATATTTTAAAGCATTAATGTTTGCATGTGTAGGAATTAGGTTTGTACGGGTATACTGAATCAAATCATCCTTTTATTTTAAAGGTTGGGCATAACTTACTAAAAATTATGAAATATGTATATAATAATTTATAGCAAGGACAAATTAAAGGACTAATCATTTGCGGAAGTTTCATATAAATTTTAAACCCTCCAGTCTTAATTATTAATGTTAGGAAGTAAAAACTCCAAGTGTAAAGTTTTTTGTTATTTGTGTACTACGCCTTACTAGACTTTTAGGAAGTATCTTAAAAATAATTGTGATCAGTGAGTGAATCAGTGATAAAAGTAGGGTATTTTAAATTTCAATAAAATTTTAAGTATAAAAATTAAAAAATTAGGCTATTAAAACTTTCACTTTTTCTTCTCACATCATACCCCAAAAACATTTTTTATCTGTCCAAAACCCAAGTTAAGAAGGTTCCGAAATACGCACTCCCGTGTCGCCAGATTTGTGGTGGTCTATTATCATTAATATTCTCATGCTATGATTAAGACGTTCTGCTCTTATATATATATATATATATAAGGTAGAAAAAGTAAAATAAAAATAAATGAGACATTTCTTTTGGACATTATAAACAACTAACTACTGGACTGGGAAGTTGAATAAATAAAACGTATACGAGCGTTATCTTATTATTAAGTTTATTATCACACAAAAGATACAAAACATATCACGATGGCACTAACTATCAGTGCTTTAGCAGACGTTTATAGTTAATTTGATGAATGTCGACGGAACTATTCATTAACAACTTTCTTACTTAAGCCCTATAACATGTTGACCACTTAATATAATAAATAAAACGAATGAGTATATTATAAAGTTAACATTAGTTAACTACAAAGGAATCAAATTAAAATGTATAATTATTATATGCGTCGTAGATATTTATTATCTACGGAAGGTTACAAAAAATATACATATTTCTTTGTTTTCTTAATTTTACACAATGTTATAAATGATAAATTTTAAAAAAGATTTCTTGAAGTTTTTAATAAATAATAATTAGTTTTTGTGTGGGACGTTTCACACATTTTTATTGTGTAATTATGTCATGTCAGTCGAGTCCGAATTAGCAAGAATATTCGCGTAAACGTGGCTACGATACTACGTGTTTTTATTGTGGGAAAATCAAGACTTAACAAAATCCATATTCTTAAGGATATCTACTTTGGCGATTAGGCTATGTCCACCACGAATGGATTCGACAATTACTAATTTGGCTCTGCATGAAGACAAAAATTCACAAGGATTTGTGAATTTCTCTGAAAAAACTTATTAGTAATATTTACTACTAATATGTACACAACGTAAATATTTTATGGTTGCAGAAAGAAAGCTCTTAATTAAATGGTTAAGTATTGATAAGATTTAAAAATTACAAACTTTAAGGCTAATTATATATAAGGATAAAACTATTATTGATAAAAATGAGAAATAAGAGTAATCTCTAGGCAGTTTGAAAAGAAATTTGACTAAACGACTGGCGTTCTAACGTTTCACCGAGAAACAACAAACTACATGTAATGGTAAAATTATAAACACATATATAATTTGACTTGACTAATTCAAATCGTAGTCCATGGTTGTTTCGAAAAGTTTATATATTTCTCGGTGTCGCCGTCATAGGATAACTTTTACTGGAGACGAGTTTATTTGGGGATGTCAACGCCTCGCGCAGGGCGTGCAAGGCGAGCGCCGACGCCGGCTGCGCGCCTCCGGGCGATGAGCGCGTCGAGGCCGCGCAGGGGCGGCGCGGCGGTGGTCTCCGCCGGCTGCGCCTCTGTTTCCGCCTCGGCCAAACTCTTCTCTCCGCTGACATCTTCTTCTACTGGTTCTGTCGGCTTCTTTGGTGGCTCCGTTGTGGCCTAGTACAAATTATTTTATTAAAATATACATAATGATGCAATTTTTCGGAAACATGTTTAACTGGCGATAAAATGCTATAATAAAACTTTAAAATGCTATAAAATGCTATTAGTACAACTTGTACAAAAGCGGTTCAAGTAATATTTGAAGGAAATTATATTTATTTACAATGTCGGTACATGAAATTAAAATAAAATAATACCTCAGTAGCCGGCAACCTTTTCTTCAGCAATGGGTTAGGGCGTCGAGATGGCGGCGTGACGGCTACGCGTGGCTTAGGCGACGGAGACACCTGCAGCCTATTACGTAATTTTAACACACCACGAGGTTGTTCAGGTGCAGGCGTGGGGGAGGAGCCCTATAGGAATAAAATTGTTAATAGTATAATTATATACAATGCCTTTTTGCGTGAGTATGTGTTTTCAAGTTTCAATAAAATATTTTTATATTAAAGTATTACTAGATGTTACTAAAGTTGTTGGTATTATAAAAAAAATTGTAATATCTTTAACTTTTTAAATGTAATTTTTATAATATTTTTTTTCGTTTCAAAATTATACTAATTAACTATATAAAAATAAATGAAAAAAAAAATTAATATTAATATAAAATAACAAGTTATGAATATATATTTTTAAATTTACTTTAAAATATACAGCAAGAATATTAAAGTAAATATTTCAACATTCTTTGATACTAGTTGATCGTGTTATTTTATTTTACATAATAATGACTTTAAAAGTAGGTAACCTTGATTTACTTTCAAGAATTGACAGTAGAGATTGTATTGTATATACATCGATATATATTTTCAATAAAATATGTGTATTGATCTTAACTATTAAATATTTAAGGGCCTAATCATATTCACCAATGTTAAAATTGTAAAATTTGTAAAATATAAACAATTTTAAGCGTTACCGTACTGTATTATCGTAAAGTAAATAA
>JAXGGP010000028.1:4082252-4121977 GCA_035584415.1 Eueides aliphera
TGTTAAGACACCCCGTTCCACTTTCCGTTCCCCGCTTTCTGCCGAATTTGAGGCATTGCGTGTTGAGTGGCGGAACTAAACGCCGCGCTTTGCCTTCTGACCATTGAGTAGTAGTTATATATAAAGCAATTTTGTAAGTAAAAAATAATTTATATTCGATTTTTTCCTTATAAGTGCTCGATAATATTATAAGTAGTAGCGATGAATTATTTCCTATTTCCTAGAAACATTCACTTCCAATATACTGGGCTCTATAATCTCTTATTCTATATGAAAGTCGTCGTAATATAATTAACGTAATTAAAATTGCCGTGACGAGACTAAATACATATATACATATCATCGTAATGGTACCTTAATTATTACGCTAATTAAAAAATCAACCAAAAGCGAGTTGACCTCGTCTACCGAAAGTTTATAATGTTCAATTTACAGAATTCTCCTTTTTTACATTTTTCTTATATTTATGCCTACATTGTTTTAGTTATAAACCCAACAAATAGTATTCACTTTTCCAAGAAATAAGTCATAAGGAAAACAGTATATAGATAAGACAAGCATATTCCGTCGACGCGACGGCTTCTTGATAAGATTTAAGGATTGTGCGTGACCACGCATAACACGCGTTGTTATAGTAATCCGTTCATTAAGAAAGTATGCATCCACAAACGCTAACAATAATTGACTTCCTGCATCATCTGTTCTCGTGATCGCGAGCGTAGAGCCGGCTTGTAACGGCCAAACGTAAACGACAGTAAATGTAGATATTATAAATCTGTATCGTGAGACAAGGTCTGTCATACCTCGCGCTTCGAGGTCGCCGGTGAACGTACGGGGGCAAATATGTAAGCGTGGCCAATTGCTTGATTGTTTTGTCTCTTTCAGGTTTATATGCGTGTGAAACGAATAGATGAATGGAGATAGTAGTTTCTTAAGAAATTGCATTTGATTATAACATTGAGACCAAATTGTGACATATTGTGCGCCGATAAAAAATATATAGGTATTTCATTTATCCAATGAATGTACTTACTTCGACCGTAAATAGTTTACTAAGATGTTTGTATTTAATATAATATATCACGTCGAGTTTTGCATGAAAACTCTTGGCTAAACTTATATCAATAGATACATTCGATGCTCTAACAAACCTTACGGTACTACAGTTCATCAACCCTGTTCGATTGGACGGTAGTCACGTTGTAATTAACACATGGGCGTGCCGTGCTTACTAACTTATTTTTGAATATTTAATTGTCAAATCAACGTGGCTTTATATTGCCTAAATATATAATCAGGAAGGTAAATAGAAATATGTATGAATCATTGCTATACTATTTTTTATAGTATTTAAAATCATCCGCTTATAAAAATGTACACATTTATACGTGTTTGCTATAGAAAAATAATGAATATTTTATTTATAGGCAAGACACGCTTAAACCATCTCTGGTATTTCTGCGAGGCTAACGAAGAGCTGTCTTAAGTTGGCAACCTTGCCCCAACAAAATTTGCATAGTAGTTATTTAAACTATTGGTATGTTCAGCACAAACATCATGCCTATTTTATTTCAAAGTGTATTATTATACAATGTCTTTATTAATCTTTAGTTTTAACAAAATATTATGAAATTAATACAAAAAAATGACGTATTTGCTAATGAACTAAATGAGGTATAATAATTATTATAACGATGTTACTAAAAACTTTATATTCCAATAGAGTCGATGACGCATACTCCTGTTCTGTCTCAATGTGCGCATAGAATTTCAAACCTCTTACAGAATAAGTACGCACAGCACGGACAAGAATTCATGTTGACACAAAAATATTGTTGGTAGACTGAGATAGAATATTTAAGTATATAATACTCACACATAATGTATAAGACAAAAATAGGTATGTACTGTTTTGCAATTCGAATATCTTTCGTTTTAATTTGAAATTTTCTACTAAATATCAAATATTTATGAATAAAAATAATAATCAATTACCTACTGTATAATAAGAAAGAGTGTTGATTGTGACAGGTAGCTTATAACAGATAGTTGGTTTTATGAGTATAACTTGTTATTAAGTACAAATTTTGTACAAAAATTGTATTTTAAAGATTGGTTTCACTGAGAAACAGTTTTAAAAAATTAAAACTTAAGAAAGAATGAAAATTTTAAATTAATGATAAATTTAAAATGAATCATTACTCGGTTTTTCCTATATCCTTTATAGTACAAAGTAGGTTCTTAGGCATTTCAAGGTTCGTTTTGTTGCCAAATTCTTACGCTTCTCCAAGCAGAAATTCAACTTTTACCACAATGCCAACATAAAACATGTTTCGTAAACAGGAAATTTTCATGCGTAAGCGCCGCAATAATACACCACACCCTTATAGAATTTCATCGAAACTAACTAGGCAATTTTGGAAAAGAGTCATTCAAAAATTCCCAAACCAAGAAATCAAGAATGAATATACATAATAATATAATATATAATAAAAACTGCTATTTACTAAAACTACAATAGCTTATTTACTTGCTTAAAATAGTAAATTAGAATCTTCGATTGCGAAAATGTTGTATAATAACTATCGCACAACGTGGACGCAGAAAGTACCAAGGTTAAAAAACTATTCCATTCACGCATAGCAGAGCTTTCGATTTTAACCGATCACTCTAAAGAGATATCGAGATTAAAAACAAAATCACGAAACAAACATAATAACGATACGCTCATCCGTTATCTCATTGCACATTCCTCAAAAGGTCATCGGCTTAAAAGTGAAACTGATCGACGCCGAAAGCGAGTCTTATAAAACGCGAAGATAAGGTCATAAAAAAATCTGGAAATCAACCCGGACCTATTTATACTGATGACGTAACTGTTATTTCAATGTCATACATAAATATACCAAACATAATGAATTTATAGTAATAAATTGTCATTTTTATAGAATTGTAGAGTCATAACAATTATAATACACAGATTATCAAAATACATCGCGACACTAAAATGATATCACATCATACTGAATAATATTACCTACATATGAATATAATAAATATAAAAAAAGGTACAACATTCCAAATTATACCAAAACTAAGTTGATGTTTTTATAGATACTGCTATTTTTTTTATTTTAAAAAGGATATCAAAATAACTAAACTAAAGTAAGTATTTTTCGAGCTGCCTTAAAAATAGTATGCCATATACGAAATTCTGTGTTTTCTATATGAGGAAAGTAATTTTGATTCAAAAATATTATTAGTTAATTTACTACATTTTTTTGTTACATGTTATATATGTAAGTTGCCAAACGATTAAACGCCTTAAATAGCCTCAAAAGAGTTTATGTTAAATAAAAAAAAACATACATGTTAAATTGAATAAATGTAAAACTACCGACTACGAAAACATATAAGTATTTTCTTTATTGGCTATTGAATGGTCCTTAAAATGAGATTGCAATGTCTTACTGCAATCCAATTGAACCAAGTCGTTATTGATAGCAGTCCTCCTCCAAGTATGTTGTTCAACTTGTAACTCTTATTTCCGTTTCATAAATTTCGAATATAATATTCTCGTACACGAAGTAGGAAATGAACGATATTCCTTGGAGTTAATTATAAATAGTACGCTGAAGGTAGAACTTGCATTCTCTACTCATAATAGGTAATATTGATTGACGCAACTGTAACATTTTTGCTTTATCTAGTATCAAGTTTTAAAAGTATGTATAAAAAAAATCCTTCAATAATTTACCGCTACAAGCATGACCGCACTGAAAGTATGAAGTTGCGAAAATATTACTTGCGAATCAGTAAACATTATAGTATTCAAACAGGTTCGATGATACTACTTGAGGCGTATTGGTGAATAGGTCGTAATAATCAAACTGCAGAGTGGTGTGGGGGTCGCCAACAAGTTTCGCAACTACCAAAAGCCAAGCATGGATTTGCGGGTGTCGATGGGTCGTGACCTGCGGTGCTGTCGCTGCCACCCGTCGCCCTTGACATATCGCCGCATAAGAAGTAGAAAGTGCAAAAAATTCAATCGCTCGAGAAAATATTTAGCAGCAACTGTACTCTAACATTTTTCTCTAAGGCGTTATGATAAAAAAAATACTTCATATTTTTATACCTACATTTTAATAAGCTATTGCGTAACTTTATTTAAGAAAAGAATATTATAGATGAACAATGATATACGATGACTTCATGTATGCAAAAGGGAAAGTGGTAGTGGGTTGGAAGGCTGACTTCACAAGCATCGAGCGTTTCTTTGGCAGATGCACCTGAAGTATTTAAATGAGATTCTAACAACTAATATTGCCAATAATAAAATATATATTTAGAGATATGTGTATTTAGACATGGATTATACGAAAATATGTGGTGATAGAGCTTAATATATTATACACATATTTAATAACATGAATATAGATAAGAGATTTTAAATAGGTTGTCTTATTAACATAATAAAAAATATTGCCGTTCCTACAAATACGTGTTAAAAGCGAAAGTGAAGGTCAAATGAAGACGAGAAGTGATGATGCGAGAGTGGATGAGACCGGTCCGGGCTCGGCCCGTAAGTTTCTAAGCGAGACTTGTAACACTGCTATGATCCGGGGAAACTAACTCACTTAGGATATCCGCAAGCGAATGCACGTATGTAACGGTAAACTTTTGAGTATTTATTAAGAAATTACTAAATTTATTTTACATTATTAATTAATGTGAAGGATTGTGAATAATCAATTATAAGTTTGATATAAATACTAATGAAAGAATTAATTAAAAATTAAATAAATTAGTTAATCCTTTAAACAAACAACTTGAACAATCAAAAGTGGCATGATAGAGATAACCTTAAAAAATCTGTAATAGGGCCGCATGTTTTACCTACATAGGTTTTTTAAAGTTGTTACATACAAATTGTAATGCTTATATTTTTTTACATAATACTGTAAAACGAATAAAATGCATTTCATTAGTTTGTATTGCAAAAATGCTAATCTAAGTATATACAAACAAACATTTACCAGTTATTCCCATTTAAATCTGTATTTAACAGATTTTAGTCGATATAATAGTTTGATGTTATGTTTGCACTTACTTTGATTGTAAACGTGGTATAAATATCTATTACAACTTTCTTTTCACCTTTGAGAGTTACGTACGCCCGAATCTTTATCGCAGAGAAATTCCAATATGTACTGATTTGTATTCAAAAAGAGTGGTTTCGGAATCACGCATAGGCGATAACAAAATGTTAAAATAAAAGTAAAGAGTTTTCTTTAACAGCGAAAGTGAAACAATAAAAATTACGACATGCCGGCAAGTGTTAATAGAGTGTTACTCGGTTTGTATTGTAGAAGTTATAACTGTGTTATTATATCTTCCTAACAATGATAAATGTAACTTCCAGTATAAACTTAATAACCCCCTATTAGCAATGCACATCTGGTAGAAGTGACCTATATAATAATTATTTTTATTATTCTCGAGAAAATTTAAACTGTAGAATTTCAACAATGAATGTTAGTAAGTGTCTATAAAATAAAATTCACGTAATTACGTTTAATTAAGAAATTAAAAAATTATGTATTAGTTGCATAATAGACGCATAGTATATTATCATTTACAAGTCGCACATTCTCAAGTTTTAAATAAAATTTCTTGAATATTGTCTATTATTTATATCAAAATAATGTATGACATAACCACGTCAACGTAATTTTATATTCGATTATATGTGTCACGCTTTTTCTATTTATATAATAATTGTATAAATAGTGAAATGGAAAAGCTAGCTATTAGATACTTTAACGCATGAGCTTTCTGGAAAGAAAGTTTATTAGCGTGTCTACACTGCGTGATACCACAAATTTATGGCAACTTGGGAAAAGGTATTATGTAGAAGTAATGGCAACAAGAATCATAAATATAAAACGCGCCTAGGCGGTCGCGGAGGAGACAATGTGCGCGCTTAGTCGTGCATATTTTAAAAGCAATATTTCGCAGCCTTCATTGAGAAACACGCGCCCTCATTCGTGATGTCAGTTGCCTGTCGTTGAGCAACCAACATTTGATTTCCACACAAGAAATCAGATCATATTATTTTTGCCATATCCACGACATAAGATGCATCTACAATCTGCCCGTCCACATACCTACAGGCCGCGAGTTAGCGTCAAGTTACGTAAAGCTCAGTGCCCGCACGATTCACCTATGCAAACACGCGATGAAAGTGACAATATTCGCTAACAGGTTTTGATTCGCTATTTTTTTATTAACATGATTATTGCCTATTAGAAAGTCATCGTGGAAAATTACGAAATTACGTTATGAAATAGTCACATAATAACAACAAGTTTACTATCAACATTTAAATTGTGTTGAATGATGTAGCTTGTATTGTATCTTAACTCTTCAAACTAGCCCGAGATTAGTTAATTATAATGTACTCACAGCGCTATCCTGGTGTCCATGTTGAGGATCAGCTGCTGTGAGCTGCGAATGCGTGCTGTGTGCAGCTCTGGTCACTCAAGCTGGCGGCTGCAACAAAAACCTCACGTCAGCACACGCGCCTTTCCCAAACGACACACAGTTGCGACAGTGACGCTCAACGAGGAAGCTGCATCGCACATTTAAATGCAACGTTAATGTCAGAGAGCGTTTAAATGCCAATAGCGGCGACCTTTCGGTTTTGAACTAGGTTGTGCAAGCTAGGATCGCCGGTCGTATGAGAAAGGCGAGTGCATGAGGGAACGCACCGGGGGCGTGCGGGGACGTAACACCGCTGGCGACGCGTTGCCGACGGCGACTAACCTCGCCGCCGCTAGTGCGCCTCTTACTTATAGCCGCATGCCCACCACTGCTTGAACACCACCTCCTTTAGTTTAGTCGACACCCTAGGATAACATGATACCAAAACTACAACTACTTCCTTCTGGTATAGACGAAGTCCTATTTTCCTAGTCTCTACAGACTCGTTGATTAAACATTTTTACGTTCGAAATATGTGAATAGCCCAGCAATCACCAACTCAAAGATTTCAATGTGATAAAAATAAATTTGTTGGATAAATTACTTAAGACATATGTATGGAATCAACTAAGTTTCGATTAATATGTGCGCTTAGTCATTCTCCTTGAATAGTTAATTTAATGAAGATTTCTCAAAGGCATAATATATAATTAGAATATGACTTCTTACAAAAATAAAATGGAATACTCTAAATAAATTATTAGGTACTTATTTCACTGTTTTATTAAAGTAATTTTCATTTGTTTCTTCACTCAATAGGTAGTGTAATTTGTTTCTTTTATTTCTATATATTAATACATTTTTCAATACTTACCGTGTCCTTACTCTTATACTTAACCACAAATATAATAAACAAATTGGTATATATATTTATATTTATTTTTAAAAAAAAATACCGTAAAAAACTTAATAATTAATTACTATAAATATGTAACTAAATAAAGAGATGCTATCGTATTACCATAACATCAGAATACAATATATCCGCAACTGTGCCCGTGGCCCACTGCGCTACTTAGACAGGCTTCAGCTCGGATCATATTATAGGCCATATCTAAAGTATCAGACGAATCTTAATTACAAAGGTTAGGTCCTTTGTCCCTATCCGTGTTAAATAATATATAATTTACATTATACTTATAAATAAACAATAGTAACTAATATTTAATATATAAAACTAGTTTTAGGAATTCACAAACAGAATAGGATGAATATGTGGAAAGTACATTTGAATAACTGTCCAGCTGTTTATTACGCAACATAATTAGGAAATTGAAAATATGCTAAAACAATATTCATTGATATAATGTCAGTAGGCATCTTAAGCAACATTTCTGTACGAAAGACATCAACGCGTGACGTAAAACCGACATGCTGCGTTGTAAATATTACCATCTTCTAAAATGTATATACGATATAGAAGAAAAATAATATAAAAGTTATATGCTCCGTAGTACGTATTTGGTGCATTATGATATAAACTAAAATAATATCTACATCTATCGCAATTGTTTTAAGCTTAACTTTATATTAGAAGTTCAGTTTACCTTAGGTTTCCCTATAAGTTGATGTTGATTTATTTTAATTTACCTTTACAAAATCTGACTAATACTGAATAACTATTAACTTTACTCTATAGTAGTAGTAAGTATCTACAGTGCTACGTGTAAGTTTAAGTTCGACACTCAGCATTCATAATCAGTAAAACATTTTTCAATATAATCAATCCCTTGCTGAAGTAACGTAAGGTTAGCTTATAAAAATTAGTTGTTAATAATAATGACGTTAGTTGATAATAATAATGAAACAATAGTAACAAAATACAAATCTGAAACTTGAAAGTAGTTTTTGTTTCCCCTTCTGGGAACTATTGTAACATGCTTACGCCCCATGATTTCGTCATGGAGATTTATAAAAAATCTGAAATTAAAAAATGATAGCACAAAAGTTGTAAGAATGCTGTTTCAATGTTATCCTCATAAACTAAAGAATTAATTGTTTATTAATATATTATTGCAAATAATGCAGTTAGTACACGACTGTTGTAATTTTCTAATGTAATATCATTACAAATATTAAAGTTAAATAACTTCACTTTTAAGTAATAAATGAATTACATATAATATAATTAAAACCAAATAATTAGTATAATAACGCTAATCGTTTAGACGAACGTTTTAAACGAAAATAAAACAAGCTTATTGAAGCGTATAAAAGTTATTGTTCTAAAACGATTAAAGTAAATTTTGTTTAGGATTAGTAAAGAATTCCTTTTTTTTCTAATTAGATTAGGCTTTCAATACGTAATTATTACGCACATTTCACTTGTTAAACTTTATTTTAACGGAGCGGATACAAGTAAAGATGTTAAATTTCTCCTACTGCAAATCAAACGTACTCGTACAGTCGTTCTATTTACAGACACTGTAGCCGTTATCGAAGTGACGAAGGACCGTAATATACCATTATTAAGGTCCTTCGTCACATGTTTTAGATCTCTAATTTTTATATGTCAATGTTTAATATGAGAAGGGTTTTCTGTAGAAATATTTTACACGTTAGACAAATGTTGCTGTGTTTGTCAGTCTGCAAAATAAATTGTACTTTAGTTTCTGCCTTGCAATGAAAGTTGGAGCGTTTATGCCTAAATATAGCTATACAATAAAAATAATTTTATTCAACTCTATCTAATAAATCAAAATATGTGCGTACACACAAATAAATTTACAACCAAGAAAAAATAATTAATAAAATCTTTTTATATAATTATTTTTTATTTGCATTATAACATCAACTATATTATTATTACTGGCTCCACAGCCGCAAATAAAAGCTGATAAAGTAATAAACATATTAGAAACCATAGAAAAAGCAGCTAGCTTTCTTTGACATGAAGTCGAAAGCAGAGACATTTCATAACCAGGTAATCACCAGTCTTCAGTAGACTTTAAGAATAAAAGGGTCATCTTAGAGATCGTTACAAGAGCCATTATTTATTTTTTATCAGCCCCTGATCCCAATATTAGATGTTTATTTATAGGCCTTTACTCTAGAATATGTGAGACTACCCTAGAATATATAAGACTGTACTCTAGCTATAAGCTTGTAGATCTTACAGTTCCATGGGTAACAAATATCTCTAGATATCATTATTTTTAAATTTAGATACGAAATTCTTGTTTAATTTACATATATAATAAAATGAGTCGAATAGAATGAATCTTTTCACATCTTTACGTATACTTATATACGAAAGGTATAAGAGCGAAAACTCTATAAAGTTTGCTAAAGGATGTCGGCCAATATAGAACCATCATTTATACATTTCTAGATCGAACTTCAAAGGCTGCGCTAATATAATGCTTTCAAAATTTAAAAGATATAGATAGTGGAGGCGACTGTTAATGGGCATTTCATAGAGGAATCTTATCAGGTTTTGTATCGACATATTGAGTAAACAAGACTTGCCCTATACTGACGCGACACTCGTTATCAAAATTTTCGATTTTTCTAAATTGCCGTGCATAACATTTTTTTTTTTAGAAAGTCTAATTAACATTACACGTTTTTTATTTAAAGTATCGAGCGCATTTTAATGTATTTTAATGATATTTTGATAATTGATCAATATCAAGTATCAAAATATCGCTCAATAGCTATACAATTTACGACATAGAATCATATAAATTTCAAAGCTTATAACTATATTCTAATAGGATTTTAGCGACCAGAAGCTATGAAACTTCATTCATGTATATCTCTATTTTTGCTTCACGCTGAGTTCGGCACATAGCAAGGTAGGTAGATGCAACCTAGAAGCAACACTCCGTTTCAAATAAGACACTTCCATGCCCCATGTTTCACCGAACTCTGGAAGCATTTCGTGTCCGCGAAAGAAAATTAAAATATTAAATATTTATTTAATAGTTTTAGTATCTTGTAAGTAACTTTAATATGCATCTGAAAAAACGAATACCAGTACACTTAAATTTGATTGATATTTGGGGATATATACTAAGGTAATCTTGTAAAGAAGAATACTTTGTTTGGTTAAGCACAATAATAAAACAAAGCCTTAAAAATTATAGAATTTTAGAGCTTCCCTACGTAAGCTCGTAACGAATCGTTCGTTGTACCACATATGATGGCGGGGGACATGAGTACCTAACATCTATTCTTATATAAAGCTCCGGGCTTGAATTGCAGAAATCATTTGTATTAAATAGTCCATATTGTATCGAGGAAGAAGTGGTGTGTCAATCAAAGATTTTGCTAAAATGGGAGGGCTCGCAATAACATCAGCATATGTGTCTGTCCCAGAGTTATAATTAATGTTTTACAAATTAAAAAAAAAACAACATTTTTTAAAATACAATATTATTCCTCACTCAATTGACATATATGTACGCATAAAATATGATGTGCACTTCAAAATGTGCAGTGAAAATTATCTGTTAGATTTTAGAGGAACAAGATTTAAAAACGCCCAGTACGCGCTCGCCATCGCCAAAACCGCGAGACTTGTTTATTATTTTGAAATAATATATTCTAATATATTTTAATAGTTAAAAAGATTGTATTGATTGATTGTCATTACCCAAATTACCATTTCAAACAAAACATTTTTATTAAGATACAAGAATTGTAGACCTGAAATAATCAGATATTTCAGGTCTATAAGTCTTGTATCTTATTTATGCTCATCACATTCAATCACTTTTGTGTTGACGCATTTATATATTCTTATAGTTAGGCCGAGCTCCTATGCGTCTGTATCAGGTGTGGAAGTCTCTTCTCATCATCAAATATATAATAGATCCTGCCCAGACATAATATCTATACAAGAAAAGCTTCGCTCATATCGATCCAGTAGGTTAGAAGATATGCGCATACATACTCACAAATAGATAAACTAAAAATAAAAAAATATAGATATGTGTTCTGTTAGCTTTTTATCAAACCAATCTCTCCTTATTGTTTTTTCGTAAATATATTCAATGAACACAACTATGCTTGCTTACGCAAAACTACGGTATATTTTATTTAATACACTGATTTACGTCAAGAAACAGTTAACAACCTTAAGGCTAATAATAGACTATGTTACTTTTCGATTATTCCGCGCTGTTGATTATTTTTTTGTTATATTTATTATACAAAAACAATGTACCTCATCATTTGACAGAAAATGAAGGTAGTATATTCACCAATGCGTCATTATTATCGATACTGTAACCGGTAGCAGTCAAGGCCTGACGACAGTAGCTAAAGAGATGTATACACTTATTAAAAGATGCCTTTATATTATATACAATGCTTATTGGTGTTTCATAGTGTAATATACTATATTCTTACTAGAGACATAGATAGAATATGACATATAAAGCCACTGTGCTATCTTATTAATTTGTGATATTAAAAAGTAAGTAATATAAGTAAAAGAAAAGAAAAGAAAAGAAAAGGAATACAATGTATTAAAAAATAAGTTTTTTAAAAGTAATTTTAATTCAAAATATGTTTTTTGGGTTATTACACGACGCGGAATATTTTTTTATATAATTGACTAAGAAAGTAAATTCATTTTATATAAACAAATATAAAATGGGTAAATACCCTGTGATCTGACTCTTCTATTTTTAAACTCACATCACCAATAACATAAAAGACAATATACACATGACGAACAGTGAAAAAAAAACCATAAAATTCTAAACATACACAGCTTTAAAAAACAAAAAAAGGCAGTTATATATTTTGACGATTTATAACCATACTTAACTGAATTAAATTGAAATGACATGCAAAAATATCATCATCTCGTTATATTTTTGATTTACTTATATTTCCTAATTAAAGGTTAATTATGATGTGGAAAGACTAAGAGACGTTCCAGATCTTCTATTTTAATACGTAAGTAACAGAAAATGTCTATCATCATACCTAATTAAAGCTTTTGGTAAGGTCGCTATTTACAAATGAAAGAATTATTTTAGAATTCTTAATCAACTTAATAAAACTTGATATACGTCCTTGACTTTTGAGGCATCTTTATCAACAGAGTAGTTTGACAATCGACCTAATTAATTTTGATTAATTAATAATAACATGCTTATACTTCTTTTATTATGTATTTGATTAAAACTTACATTGTTTTCGGTGATATTACAATACCTATATTAAAACCTAAGATATGTAAAAATAAATAGTACCTACTTACTTAAATATTTTTTTTATTCTTAGTCGAATTTATACTACCGTCACATAAAGGGCAAAATGTCATTTAAAACTCCGTGTATTTTTTTTTTCGTAGAATAGTAGGATTGTCTTAAAACATTTGCCAAGCGAACTAGTAGTAACGTAAGTAGGCCTTTCGTAATTAAACTATGGCACAAAATAAAATTAACTATTAATATAAATGGTTTAATGACTTCATAGCGACCGAGAACGCATTAAGACGAACCGCACTCTGGATGACCATCAACGTCTACCGACGAGGGCCACGTCAAAAAATTTAAAAAAAAAATCAGAGAAAATGCTTGAAAATCGTCGTAGATAATATGAGACCTCGCTGACAGTATTGTAATATCATTTGGCTTAGCCCAATTCATTTTGAAGGATGTTTTATGTCTCAAATGCATAAAACCTAAGGCACCTCCGCTTTTTTTTTGTGCAAAAATCTCGTCTCATATCATTTCACAATTACATGTATTGGTGTAAGCTGGCTTTGTGTGGCTACGGCTATTCACCAACAGTGGCGTCTCTAGCTCGTGTAGCGCCCTGTGCAGTGAAACCCTGGCGCCAACTAGGCTGACACCCCCCTCCCTCCCCCCGTGGTTACAACTATTACTTTACCTTTTTTAAAATGTTGGAAAAAGCAGTCGCCCATAGTTTATAACTTCCGCCACCGCGCTAACTGCCCGTTTCTGTCATATCATTGTTGTAGCATGATGGTCCAAGACGATGCTCTTATCTCTCACAGGAAGCGCCTCGGCGCCCCCTTAGACAGCAACGCCCGTGTACATTGCACACCCAGCATTATAGCTTAAGCCGCCTCTGTTCAACAAAGTCAAAACGCCGATGCGGGAACGCTGTTTTGACACGATTAAAGACGTAAAAACCGAATCAAAGAAAATTTTGAAGGCTTTACCCAAAAAAGACTATTTTAATTCGAGTTCAAATAAACAAAAAAATTACATTTCACAAAGAAAGACACCTTATTTTTTGATGACAGTGTTATATCAATTTATAATTTATTAAATAAATCCACCAACACCAGCCAGGACACATTCAAAATTTCACAGAATTTTTTGGAAAAATTGTCCTACTTTCTAAAAGAATATGTATATTATTCAGGTCTATTTAGGCTCTATCAATGTTTCAGTTTAATTTAATATTTGATATAGTAAATTGGCTATATTGCTAACGTATTGTATGAAATACCTGTAATACTATACATATACTTCGTATACGTGGGGTATACAGGTAATCTACAAATTATTTTTGCGGGTTACATACTTTACCTAGTTACACTTTTCAGGGCTTTTGTTCAAATAAAAAAATATGTAAAAATTCAATACTTATTCAATAATAATAATTGGATAAGCTTTTTTCAAAACTACCTTATAAATAAATACATAGACTGATAAAGACATTACCTTCCTGTCTTTACCTCGCCTAGTCGACTAATAACAGGTTTCCTATCTTTATAGGTGAGTTTAATAAGAATTTATAATTTATTAAGAAAAAAAAAAACAAAAATTAGTTGGTTAAGAATGATGCTTTTTTGAACGTTGAACGTTTCAATTTTATTTAGGTAAAAAACATAAAATTTGAAATAAAATAAAACAATTATTTGTTTATTGTTTATTTAATGAATATTGCAATAAAGTGACTGTAATTGGTTTTATTATGAAAATTTAAAAACCGTAACACACTACTAAAAAATAATTGAAATTTGAATATCTGCAAAAAACTACCTAACACACATATTTAAAAAAGAAATATGTATCACAATACTCTTATAAACAATGACTAATGCTACATAAACTAAACTAAATATTTACAAATTTGGTTAATTAACATAATAACTCACGAGTACAGTCGGCATCGGAAAATTAAATATTTCGTCGCCATTGAAAATAAACTAGCGTGTGAGAAAAGTCCACTGTAGTAGGTATTTTTGCCATGACGTTGGTGCACATGCATGACGTGCCAATGCCGACCTTACATCGTGTACCAGCCAGAGCAAGGCCATGTTGAGAGTTCTTTCTTGTGACGATAAACGTAACTTTATATTATAAGTATTGTTGTAAAATGTAAATTAATGAATCAATACATATTTTACTGCTTACAGCTCAGCTTGCATGAGGCCACGATAGCGGCCAGCGAGACCATATTAAAAATATACTAAGACACATCCATAGAAAAGACTATAGTCTAAAACTAATTGAACACATTCTTTATCTACTTACACGTTTCATTGAATTGTTACTCATCATAGGTGTAATTTATTTTGTTACTTCATCTCATATGCGCATCGCTACGCCATGTAACTAATGGGAAAGTAACACTTTATAATTGAAACTAAAATATATACTCGAGACAGATTACAAAAATATTGCGAGGAAGCCATCATCTTATGATATATGTATTGTGAAATAAAAATTAATCATAGACACAGTAGGCTGAATATCTTTTTTTATATTTTTGGTGTAATTATGCCAATATAATAATTATGATAAGAAAGTAAATATAGAATATTGTACATAGTTTTAACTAGAGAACCAAAGGAAAAATCAATTGTGAAACGAAGCAATCATTTTTAACAAAGAAAGTATTTTTTATATTTAGTAATTTTAAAAAAATTTAGACCAATCTAATTTTACAGAAGTACAATGTATATGCTTATCGAGACTATAAGTATGAAACTAACGCTAATGTCAAGTAAATATGTAAATATGTACAAGTTATTGATATAAAACAGTAAGTTATTAATTTTATTTATGAAATATTAAAAATATTTCTATAGTGAAATATTGCGAAAAAAAGCATAAAAAAATAAACATATTGTTATAGTCAGAGGTGTTTATCATCAACTAATTAATTACACAATTGCAAGAATACATTTCTCAAATCATCTTGATATTAAAAAGATCAATAAAAACTTGAAATATGAAGCAACACTGAACTGTACAAAAAAAAAGTTTTAGCACTTCAAAAATATGATTATGCTTATAACGTATGCTAATGTATTAAAATTTTAGTCACACATAAAGGTCAACCATGTGACTAATTAGAAACACGATAATTTTAAAATATTAAATAGGAAGAGAATAAATATTAGAATGGCACAGTTTTTAAAAAATATTAATAAAAATTCATAAATATTATAAAAAATTACAAACAACTAATAACTAGAGGTTTAAGATCATGAAACACGTGGATACTAATGTAATGCACTTTATATATCTTACGACGTTATTGCATTAATATATACATACATATATACGCCAAAACCATTTCATATATAACTAAAACATTTCAAAATATTATATTTATCAAAGGCAAAATATAAATAAATTTTATGTGGATGTAGTGTAACATCCGCCCATTTGTAAATCTAAACGTGATTTTTTGACGTTAAAAACTTCATCCTTATATATAACGCAGCAGTAGTTAAATTCCCGATCCAAATCCCGATAATTGTTTATCATTAAATTACTGAAATAAAGGCAAAAAAATATCTATTATATGGGCTGAAAATGGTAGATTAAGTGTCATAACTCGATTTATATTCGCTCTACTCTTCTGTATTCGGGATAAAGCGTGACGCGAAAAAAATAAGTGAAGAAATATATTTGCATTACTATAACTATCGATAATTTGTTTTCAATTAACCTACGATACAGGAAAAAACTATTAAGTATATAAAGTAGTAAAAATTCTCAGAAATTGTATTAGTGCTACGAATAATTAATAAATATGAAGGAAATATCGACAAATATATTGCGAATTTCTATCAGCCAAAAATATATAATTACTTATTGTGATGAATATATTGTGTAATAATATTATGCGCCTTAATACTCTAACTTGTCCATTATCATCGTATCTAGCGTTTATTCTAGCCTAATTTCCAGAACTTGCGTTACGAAACATAGAATAATGTACCATCACATAAATTCTCACTATTTTCTATGAAACCTTTTAAAAATCGTGTCACAAAAAAATATGTCACTTAACATGTTTTTTGTAAACGTGTAAAAATACATACATAATTTGAGATATATGTATTTTAAAAATTGTATTATAGTGCGGTCTACATGTGCTGTACTGTTGTGAAATGTTACTTTTGTATTGAATTATTATTGTCTAGTTAAGCTTTAACATACCCAGGATACGATTATTATTAAAACTGACAAATGTACGTTAAAATATTTAATTATGATTAGAGCAAGACAGTATTCTTTAATTATTGTTATGTAGATTATGGATTTAACCTTCCAATATTACAACTAAGACATTGTACTCACAAAAATATTTTATATAATTAATATAGATTCTATTAGAGATAAGGTTTTAAATGACTGTAATTATTTTTTGTATTTTAAGCACCTGCGGTATTATCTTTTAACCAACAAAGCTATTGCTTTATGAATATTAAATTTTTTTTCATTATGACTCGGATACCATATTGTATTAGATTGCTATAAGTTTAAATGAAAAAAGAAATCTTTAAGCAAAAAGATCAGTTCAAAGACAAAGTCAAAGCGCCTAAAATATTTCTAGATGCGCCCATAGCGGTTGCCGAGCGTACATTATTAAACAATAGTATCTGTAGTAAAAAAGTATATTCTGTTATTAAAGCGAGGTGGCGCAATATTTGTAGTCGGCAACGTGAACCGTCAATGTGTGGTCTTATGACAACATACACAAAAACAATCTAAAATGCAAAAATTTATAGGGAAAAGATATACAAAAGTTATACATATACATGCGCATGTATAACTTTAGGTCATATCGAGAAATCGGGGAAAAAAACAATTCGCAAGGTAATCAAAAATGACAATTACAAGAATAATGATTCTCCTAACGTATTATTTATATCAATTCCTTAGTTTTGCCTTAAGAATAATTACTTACATACGCCGCTTACATAACTATTATCTAAAAAACTCGCTCACTTTGAAACAACGTAAGTCTACTTTGTTATAATTTTCCGCTATCACAAATCCCAACTACTGAACAGCTCTTTAATATTTTATATATGATGTGTAAATATTTTCAATATAAAACAAATTGAATGCTCGATATCTTTATAGCACTTGACGACTTATAATAAGTACCTACTACAATAATTAGTAATAATAAGTTGAGATATTCCTCTATAACTTGACAAAATTTAATTATTGAAAGGGATTTTTTTGTATATTTTTTTATTTTTTTATTATGAAAATGATAATCACTACTACATGGCAGTTGAATACAATTAATAAGGAAGCCTCGAAGCAATACATAATAATATCATGTACGATGTATATTAATTTAAAATAACTATGACTTTAAGGTAAATCTAATGCAGATATAGTGAAAAACGAATATAATTAATAGCTTCGTTACATTATACTAACTCGTCCATTTTTAGCACAATTTTTATATACGAAAGATGTATATTATAAATAGATGCACTCCAGCAACTCTTAGTCTGCGTAAACAACTATAAAACTGGAAGAGACAACATCAATTTAAAAAAACAAACAATTGATTTTGACATTGAGATGACATGCATTTTGAATATTTCTTCAAAATTGGTGATTTTTCGCCTTTATTCAAATCATATACGTACATATGTAGGCTTTACCTATATTTAAAAATCATATACATAATTGATTATCACCCCAATCATAATTAGCATGTGACTCTCGTTATTTTAGTATATAAATGTGTAATATTCAAAAATATAAAATCGATAAAAATATTAAGATTTTTTTTATTTATTATTAATAATAATTTTAATAATATTATTAATGCATTCCAATTATTCATATTATTTTAGTTAGATATATAAAAATTTTATTGTGTATTATACGAAGCGGCTGTTATATTTTCTTGCCTGTCACCTAATTTTTATATTGCTACATGCAAAATAAAAATTCATATAAAGAAATATCTTGTGATCGTCGATATTTTAAGCATAAATAGTTATAAATAGAGATGTTATTAAAATCGGCGTAGATTACATATATAATATAAAACGATGACATTCTCACTAAAAGTTTATCTCACTTTTTTGTATTACAAAGTTTTTCAATCAGTACAAAAATATTTGCTTAAGACACTTTCTATTTTTCAGTTGCCTCAAATCAAGTTTTATTCGATGATCCTAATATATAACTACTTTGTACTATAAATACGGCGACAATTATATATAACGTTGCAGTGGTATCAAAAATACGCAATTTTATGTCATTTTAAGCTTGTTAGATCATTATTAATTTGCTACAGACGCATACATAATAAAATGTATGTTTATTTGTAACATTACATAATTACTACGCGTTGACCGCATGATCATTTTCTCTTCACCTCAACAAAAAAACTGATATTTCAATTTGAATCATAACGTTTTCTTAATTAACCTCGTTATTTTACTTGAGAGAGCCGACTAACGAATCTTTAGCTTGAATACGAAAAATAATCAATATTTAATAATTTCACAAAAGTTACCAATTGTCTACGACTGTTCGACTAGATTATATACACCAGATAAAAAATTAAAACCATTATAAAATATTTGCATTTGCATAAAATTATAGAAAAATAATTATGGAAGCGAAACGATTTCGCAATTTATTTATATTTGTAGTACAATTTATTCAATTCAAGAATAATCTTGAAAGTTGTCAATTTTTATATCTATATATATAGTATTTCCGTCATCATAATTATTATTTCTCGGTTTTTATAATATAATTAATATTTAAATATTTTAAATATAACTATATACTAATGTCAATATAAATATAAATATATATGTTGTAGATTAACAAGTTGCCCATCAAATTACATTTTATCACTTTATTAATATTGTACTTAATAAGATTTGTTATTTATCTACATTTCTAAATTGATTTATGTATGTATATTGCTTATACAAGATGTTTAACATTATTTCAATTTCTTCTTCCATTACTTTTTTGCATTTGTATATCATAGTCAATATCAAAATTTGTTAAACAACAATTAGTTAACTTTAACAAAGTAAAATATATATTTTTTATTTTTACATTTCCTTCCATCGCTTACTTAGTGACCGTATTATATGCCACCAAAAAATAACATTTTCGTACATTAAGTGATATACAAAATCACTTTTATGTGAACAATTTATCTCGTCAAGTCATTGTAAATTTATATGATATACATAAATTATATAAAATGTATTATGTAGACTAATATAAAAGGCATATATATACCTAGCTAAATTATTGCTTTACTTTACCATAAAGATTAAAGTCATCGAATAAAACCTGACCCGCTGCTGAAATGCACCAATTAATAACCAATCATGTATCTTAATCTAATGTTAAGGCTCTCACTGTGTTTTAAGGCTGGGTATAGATTTGTGCATATAATATTTTACCCGACCATTTAACATTCAACAGCATTCAACAATGTATTACAAAATATACGTAATAAGTGTTTAATTCTAAATATTGCAATAGTCGGTAGGATCTTAACATACTATCACACACCTTGTTTAAATACTGTGATCTCCTGTTTACGAGACGTTTGTCTCATTCTTATTAACAACTCGCATAATATCGACTCTCACTATATGTTACCAACTAAGCTTCGACCTGAGCTAGAAAGAAGTACACAAATTTATTATTATTTCGCGTTCAATCAAAAAAATATATTTATCGATGTCAACCTTTCCATTATAAAATCTCGGCGTTAACGAAGCGCCGGAATTATTAAAGGTGGTTGATATAAGACTAGAAAAAAAACCTCCTGTATAAGTACATAAGAAATATAAATGTAAAAACTTTATAGATTATATATAACCTATTTTTATATTAGGATACGATAAGTACACTTGATTATAACATGATGAATGAGACACAATTCTCTTAAACAGGTGAGATCACAGACTTATGTGTATCGTCTACGTGTGCGTGTTGAGGGCTACTCATAAATTACGTCATACAAATGTCATGATTTTTTGACTCCCGGCCATTCTCTCGTCTGGTCGACTTCACTTATTTTGAAATTATGCGTTAATTTTATAATTTTATTTTGAATTACACAAATTTCATATTTAACAATTGAATATATTTAAATTGTATATCACGATATTTAGGACCCATTAACCCTCTCATGGATTCTTAGAGTGTACTTGTACCTAACCCTCTCATGGATTTTTTGAGTGTAATTTATGGATAGCCCCTCATTCACATGAAGATATGATATTACAGTTAACTTCGTTTTTCGCTATTTTATTTGCTATTTTATATAACTTTAAATTTTAACTTATGATAGTACTTGAATGCGAGATTTTTAAATTATGAATATATAATTCACTGTACTCATGACTTATAATGAAATTGCGAGGCTTAGAAAAGATTTCATTACTTTTTTATTTATTTTCATACACCTATTAGCGTTTACGTTATCAGGTACTTATATTATTGGGAGACCTGTCTAAGCATCGCCAATTTGTATTAAAATATCATTTATCTTATACCAAATCACGAATTTAGAATATCAAAATGTATAAAATCACGAAAAAGTATAGTAAAATATATGTCGATATATATAGCGTGAGCAGTACTAGCATTAGTTAAAACCGAGAACACAAAAACATTTGTGTTATATATAATGATGGAATATAGCATTATTTATCGCAATTTGATCAAAAATGTACGATAAATAACAAAATATTCAACAAGTAAATATCGAACAATCGGGAAGCACACTAACAATTATCTTACAACATATACATACATCCCCATCCATATATCTATCACTGACTACCATTATTTCATATTATATAAACTAAACCTACGCCTGTCAGTGATTGTATGTGATCTTGCAAATTATAAACAGTACACTTTCAAGCATCAATTAGCATTTAACTGATATTAAAATTTGTACCGATTTAATAATAATTGAATGCTATTTGATATTTTTAATTTCACTATTTACACAAAAAAAATAACTTTCAACATCTTATTTAAGAACTAATATATACAGAATATTCATATAAAATAAAACACAGCAATATTCAATATATTTTACGATGTTTTTGCTAAATTCAAGTAGATATTTTTATTTCTATCATAACACAATCATGTGTTAAAATATCTCATTATGTTTATGGTGAAATAATACTTCTTCGAAATTTAAAACAATTATCAAAAAACATATAAAAAAGAGAAGTGTGCGACTGTAGACGCGACAGGCTGTGGGTTCGATCCCATTTAAGGTACTCAAATATTTAATATTTTTAATTTCTCGCTCTGGTGCTGAGGCTTAGCACGGCATTAGGTTATGCTACTCAATGCCGTTCAATTTTTTCAATTCAATTTTTTTTAGGTTCACGTTGTGTCTGGTGGCATACATCAGACACAACGTGAACCTAAAAAAATTAAAAATAAATAATTTTTTCTATTTTTTTTAATCAATTATTTTCTATATTTTTAAAAATATTACTCAAAATGAAGATTGCTTTATTCACTTTTATATGATATGCGTACATCTAATAACACAGCACGAAAATCATAAAAACCTTATATGTATAACGTTAAAAACTAATAAAAACTAAAAACATATATAAATGGCATTCACTAATAATTAGCACAATGCGCACTTTAGAGCTCTGTACAAACCACGTAACTATATATATAACAAAAAATTTAAAAAAGTAAAAAATCATAAGTTTACAAATAATATAGGGTGTCCAGGGACTAGGGACGAATTTAAATTAGGCGCCATTTTGTGCCATGACAGCTAACAGGTTGTCAGTTATATCTTTTATATTTTATAATATTATATTTTTCTATTTGAGTGTCATGGAACAGATGAAATTTGAGCAACATAACTAATTTACTGCTGCTTTTGATAACTGTGATTTTTCCTAAGTGTGTATGTGACTTGGTGACTTGCAAAATGACTTACGTCAAAAAGATACGCTTACGGCTTATAACTTTTTAGACATTTGGTTAATCAAAACGACGTGCAAGAAACGCATTTTATATACTAATTGAATAAACAAATTTCAATAGATAATGGGAGATATTAATGAATTTATTTTTTAAAAGAAATATATAAACTCTCAATTTTTTTTTTTAATTAATAGTCCCATCCTATTGTGAGCGTGGTCACCCTATAAAAGTAACATTTACAAGATCACATACGGCCGTCTACACCCACACGGGGGGATGGGGCCATGAGGGCCACTGTTATGGTCTCTGAAGTAGCGGTGTGTGCTCCCCGCTCTCCCACCGCCCACCGGCATGGGGGCGTCGCTCCGAACAATTGTTCGTGCAGCACGCCGATACATTTGATGGGGGGGCCTGAAAGCGTTATTCAATCACGAATTTATTAATCAGATAAATAATAATTAAAAATAAAACAAATAACTTAATTGAACTATATAAATACTAAATCAATTAAACAGTTCAAAATTTTACTAAATCCAATACTACACTACAAGTAAAATATTACACAAAAATAACAAATCATAATTATTGTCACATCAGCAGCCGAGACACATTGTAATTTAACAGGGTAATATTCTATCAATCTATATATCCTATTATTTAAGGTAAAATCGCGCTTTAAGTATTGTCTCGGCAATATAATGGCCGCGACAATGACAAAGATAGCAATGGAAATTCAAATATATGGGCAAATTTTCAAGTTAATAAGATTTCAACAAGTTTATCACAATATCTTTAAATAAGGGTTTTATAAAGTTCCAGCATTCTGAATGACTTCTTATGATCTGGTAAAGTACCACGTGACAATAATTTTCATCAATAGCAACAAAATTACTAATTAAAGGTTAAATCCCTAACCTGTGACAGATGTATGTCATACAAGTGCAGCGTGCTGACGGACATGTCGCGAGTCTCGTCCGGCACGTCGGGCTGCGCGAGACCCATCGCGCTTGCGCCCAACGCGCTGCTTGCGCCCGCCAGCCCCACCGGCCCCCTGGAGCCGCCTTCCTCCTCGTCGCTCGTCTCGTCCATATCCTGGAGATGGATATATACAATATCATACAAAGATCAAGCAATCTATAGATTGTAACTATTTTTGTATACCTTGTCTCACTGTAATACATGATTATGTAGTATTAGAAAGTAAAATAGAAGAAAGAATATTAGAATAACACTGTTTAATTTGAAAACAGAAATTTATATCTTTATTAGCTTCATATGTCTGGCAAGCACATTAGATGCATGCAAACACATGTGCATGTTTTTAAATTAATGTCATGACCAAGTCGGTAAAGTTGGTGCTGCAAGATTGTTTGATCTATTTACAATAATCCATATTACTGAAAGTTTCCTTTACATTAGCAACACATTAATACATTAAGGGTACCATAATATCCCTGAAGTACTAATGAACAACAACATTGCGTAGACTACAAAATTGATAGATAGAAATTTAATTACATTTGTATTTCTTACGCTTATGTTATGGTTATTTAATGGACACTATCTTTCTAATATTCTTACTTTGTAGTGGAAAGTAACTTTCCAAAAGTAGTGGTAGGGCTACTTGGTAAAACTATTGGACATAGACTGATTTTTTAACATCGATAGGTGCAGGACAAACTAATAAAAGCATCATAAACGACATACGTACAATTAAAAAAATATCAAATAGAATTACTCTAAAATTACTAATAATATGCGAAATATATCCAAATAATTTAGTCATAATCACCAAAAATATATTATTTTAAATATTATTATTTTATCAAACAAATTTAAATTGTTTCAAACATGTCAAAATGATACAATTAACCAAAGACAGGGTCACAAAATACAATGTTTTACACATTTTTTAAACAAATTTTATGTTCGTCCATTCTACAGCCACGGTACTAACATACATCTTGAGAAAATATGCTGAAACTAGCCCACTGGGATCAATCAATGTCACAATTATATACATATTTAGCACATAAAAATGTACTAAGGTTCTATAATGACTAGAGTTTTATTAAAGACCCAAGTTTCATTAGTTTTTTTTATTGATTAGAGAATATTTAAATGATTATGTCGTTTATAATTTTACGGTATCGATTCTGATTGATTATACTTACAGGGAGCCTATAGTGCTGCCTCTGTTGTTGATAACAAGATAACACCGCTGGTAGAGGAGTATTGGTCCCAAATACACTCTGCTGTATGTAAGATCCCAACATTGTTTTATTCTGGAAAAGGAAATGTTAATAGACAAAAATCACACATTATGTAACAATAGTATTATTTTTATTGTAGTGACAGTTTATATTTGTTTAAAAAATAGTTAAAACTACTAAAAGGCCTGTAGTGGCGCAGAGGCACAAGGCACTTGCTACCAAAAACGCGTTGCAAGTTCGATCACCACTAGAGGATATAAAATATTTAATATTTTATTTTTTTCGTTTTAATAACAAGGCAAGGCGCGGTGTTGAGTTCCGCCGCTCAACACGCAATGCCTCCAAATGGTTGAAGGGCTCAAGTGCGGATCGGAACGGAGTGTTTTAACACTAGGTTCCTAAGTCCCGGCTGTTTACTTTGCCCATTGCGGAATACAGCATAAAGCAAACAAAAAAAATATGCTTAACCTAATAATATTATTAAATATAATAAAAGCTGAATATAAAAAGTTGTCAAGTATAAAAAGTTGTCATTATCAATTTTAATAACAACCCGAGTGAACACAAAACTTGGCACTCATACAGACCTATTAATTACTGGATTTTTTTTATATAACACCTATGTGTACTAAAAGCGTATGTCGCTGTAAAGACCAATTTAAAAAACAAGACTCAAGTTTTGCGGAGCAAACCCACAATAATCATATACACAAAACAAAATGTATACAATACAAGTGTGGAAGACACAATAGAAATTTAGAATAAAATACTTTATACTTTTGTTGGGCCTCTAGCGACATTGACATGAGGTCTCTCCGATCTAAGCTAAACTTAAACTTTAGAATATTAGCGTCGATGGTACAGGCATGAGGACCTATCGGTGGTGATAATAAATTCAAATTGAAATATTTTTATTCAAAATATTTCTGTTCACTAATGTTACTGCCAGACCTGAGAAGAAGCGAGCTGTTTCCACGTCTGTTAATATTCTGATTCTTTAACCCCGAAGGCTGCTGAGCTAAGTCTATTCGCCAATCTATCAATATGTGATCCCCACTGTAATTTGTAGTCAATGGGATACCGAAAAATACCGTAGAATCAACAGAATCCACAGCTTCACTATTCAAGAGTACATCGATTTTCACAATTATCGTGTGAGTGTTTGGAATATAGCACATTTAGTTTTTTTACCATCAAAAGTAAATTATTAGCACTTAACCAATGTACTTTTGAGAGAGCTTTGTATACATCGTCAAATATTTTTAATCTTCTTTCCATTTAAAAAATAACGATGTATCATCTGCAAACAATATTATCTCATGGCTCTTTTCAAGTAAATATGATAGGTTTATATATATTAAAAAGATTTATATATATTAAAAAGAGAAAAGGATCAAGGATAGTCCCCTGTGGCACCCCCATTTATTTATTATTAGATGAATGAATACTAAACTGTTCCCTTTAGGTATTTCTATACTACCATGCTAAGTATAAACTATGAAGCTAATAAAAAATATTAAAAATTGATTACAAGTGCATTCTGCGCGGGTATAGCGTGGGACATGGTCTGGCGCAGTGAGCGCAAGAAGTGTCTCTGCGCAGGCTCGGCGGGTTGCCAGCCGGGGTGCCGGCACGAGAACGCCACTAGCGATAACTCCGTTTTACCACCTTCGCCTTGGTTGTATTGGGTGTTGCCTGAAAACAATAAGATATACTATAATATACATATCTTATACTTGCATTTACAATTAAACAAAGACAACTTTAGAAAGTTAAAAGAATTTTTTTTTAAAATAGTGTCGAATACGCATCGTCAATAAGGAATTAAGCATTTTTTTTAACTCTTCCTTCAATTTATGTATTAAATAATCGAATAACGTTCTTAAAATTATGATATATATAATACCTATAAATTACTATTTTATATATCGCTGAGCTAACCTTGCGAAAATTTCAGAAAATATTTACACGAATACCAAAAGTTTTTGAAATTTCACTGACATTAGCAATAGCCTATGGACATATGGTGCGTTTCCAGCTGACATTTTGGTAATTTTTTTAAGTTTTATTTGAGTTCTTAAAAGATTTTCTCCATTTTATGAGCTTCTTTATGATATTATAATATATAAATAATTTTTAAAGATAAATTCTATGTCTCTTAAATTACCTTTATCATTATTCTTTCCATGCACTTGCCAATCAGGGTGACCGTGACGACGAATATCAAGCTGTAAGTAAATGTACATTACTAGTATTTCGTTATAATATTTAAAATATTTAAATGTAATTAATTTCAACTCATAAAAAATATTGCAATTATTTGACTGTAACACAACAACTTATAAAAGTTGACAAATTAAACTTTGAGAATGCGCTGTTTATATGTATAAAGTTAATAATAAACTTGTTACATTATTTAATTGTAATTTAAATGTATTTTTTGTGTAACCATTGAATACTACTGTAAACGGGAAATAAACAAAAATCAAAGTGAACCTTAATAAAGTTATTGGATTAAATATTCTGTTTATCATTTTAAAGTAGGGAACTCCAAATATTACAAAATTAATATGAAAAGTAAACATAACTCTAAATCCAATTTTAAAAAAATACTAAAAGCTATATGTGACCAAAAACAAATGCATATACATATTTACAATAGTCAAACGACTTGCCTGCGCAAACGAGCAAACATCACCTATGCCAAGTACACTGACTGTGAAGTTTCTATAGAAGTCCACGACGTCGAGCGCCCTCGTGCGCAGCGACAACAATACCAGCGGACACATCAAAGGACTTAGCAGCTCAAATAGGATGTATATCTAGAAATTAGTCAAAAATATCAAAAAAAATCTATATATATATATATATATATATATTTAAAATAAATACAATAATATTACAATTCCATATAGACGTTTTAATACTAAAACAGATTATGATTTTATAAAATTGTTGAACAATTTATATCAATTGATTGTCAAGTGATCTATACTTGAATCTAATCGATCTTTCGTTGAAACTTAAATTTTTCATGTATAGATATTTTCTAAAAATTTTATTAGAACAAGAAAGTAATTGGGATTAGTAAATAAAATAGTGTAGTTCAAGCAGGCGAAGCCGCGGGCGATTCGCTATTATATAATAGTTAGGAAGAATAAATAAGGCACGGCGTGTCGTGTCAATGTTAGCGCGATGCTTGTGGATTCCCACTCGAAAGAAAGTAATATTTAATATTTCTTTAGAAACAAACAGGAATAAATTACCGCTCTAAATTGAAAAAGATCTTGAAAGTGAGCGGCAACGTCCTTAGTATGGGCTCGTCCTCGCCACGCCGCGGGTAAATAGTGAACGTGGCCCAGCACCTGTAAATCATCATAATTATATAATTTTTATACAATAGGATTTTAAGCTACAATATTTTTTTAATTCACAAACAATGAATTTATTAGTAAGGTTAGATCTTTTTAAATAAAAAACTAAAATAAAAATATTAAAATTAAATTTATTAAAATATTACACAAAATAGACAACGGTCCAATACATTTTACCTTTAGCTAAGGGAAATTAAACTTAGGCTTATTTGTTTTTGGTTCTACACTTAATTAGTTTTTTTAATAGATAAATTTTATTTTAGTATAGGAAGAATAGGTCACAACTGTCTTTACCTGCACTAGCAATTCCTCCCCCCGCGCGGGGCCCGTACATCCCCCACCAAGTCTCTCTTCTTCCCCTATTAGGGCTCTAGAATAAAATAATAATGAGAACAATTATGTAACAACGAACTTTACTCTTTTCATCCTAAAGCAGCAATAAACATATAAAACCTAGTGTTTATATATGTTATGCATTATTCGTGCTAACATTTGTGTTCAACTAGCACACTCAAAAAACCATTATCTGATACCTTTGCTAAACAGAACTGTATTACTGAGTGCTTCATTGTATGGTGTTTTTTCTTTTTAATTTTATCATTGTAATAATAACAACATAATATTTATATATTATGTTATAAATTTAGCATAATAACGAAAGACATTGAGTGAGACCCTTCGTGGCGCAGGAGGACACGCGTGTGAGTGTACACGCAACAGGCTGTGGTTTCAATCCCGACTCAATGAAATGTGATATTTAATACTTTAAAATTAAATATTTGATGTATTCAACCTTCGCTCTGGTAACAAAACAAAGGGCAGACAGTTCCGCCACTCACTTAGCTATACCTCAATTTCGGCGGAAAGTGTGAAACAAAGTGAACTATCTTAACATTAGGTTCCTAAGTTCCTTCTGCCCTACCCTGCTATATGCGAAATAAATACTACATCGTAAAGCTAACTAAGAAAAAGAAGACACCACCAAATGAATGACATCGCATTAAAGTATTTTTTTTCCTATTATTAATAGCAATCCCACCTGGCTGCTGCTAATATGCAGGTCAGTACAGTGATGATGGTGAGCACGTGTTCCACTGTGAGTACGTCCTCGTCATACACGGACAGGACAACGAGCACGCCCAGCACGCTCGCTGACAGAAATACTACATTCCTATAAAAAAGTTTTTATAATAAATTGATTGGTCAGGTGTAAGTTAAGATTTGCCTAGTAAGAGTTCTGAATAAATTTTAATTAAGCAATTTTCATACGACGTATATTTTGTTTGGTACTCTAAGAGACTGTAAATGTAAATATTTAGTATTAATTTTAAAATTTTAACAGATGGATAAGAAAGTGACAGGTTGGTTCACTTTGCAGCCCATTTGTGAAAGGGTTTCTTTTCCCCAAAAATTTATTTATATAATAATATTTTATTTAATAAATAGTTCATTTTGTAGTGACAATAAACGAGTACATCCAATAAAATAAAATATAATTAAAATAAAATTTCATTCTGTACGTCATTACGCCACAACGTTTCTTTTATTTATTACACGCCTAATCTTTTTACCTTTAACATAATTATTAACATGGCCCTCATTTTTCAATCAGGTAGTACAGTTATTTTTAAAATATTTTATTTATTTTACTATATAAAATACAATTATTCAATGCCGTGCCAAAAGTAAAATAAAATCAAAGTACATTTAAATTTGACCTGCATGGAAAAATGTAAATTAAGAAAGCTATAATGAATTTTTTTGTAACATAAACAGTTATTTAATTAATAAATAAGCGAACACTTATATATGTTACGAATTACAATTATAAAAGATTTTTTATATTCAAATTAAATAAAATAATTATTTGCTTTACAAATTCAACATACTTGGCTATCACAGTAGTAATAGGCGATGTGAAACTTGCGAGGTACTTAGTTGCGGGCTTGTGCGCTCTGTTCAGTCTGTCGCGGAGCTCGTGTTCAAGTTCATTAAAATGGCGCAGCGTTACTTTGGCATATAACGACCATGTGCGGAGACCCAACGAGGCTGGCGAACGCTTTATAAGCTAGAAAATAAAAAACGTACAAGTTAATGATTTCTAATTATATGTTATTATCTAAACACTTTAGTCGTCGTTCGACTATCTTAATAGAATGGCCCGAACTGTAAGCTGTCGTCAGTATTTGTCAGAAAGTGCAAATTATATTGTAACAGTTGGTTGTAAAAGTAGCTAATAATTTTGAAGTTATTCTGTAAATAAGTAGTTGAATTACAGCTATTTGATAATTAAAATAGATTGAGGTAAAAGATACATTTAGATATGTGATCTTACGGTATTACGTAGATTATACAGACAGAGAAGCAGACAAATTGACGGACACCAAAGTGGCACTTACGTGATAAAGCAGGGAGCATAGTGTCTGTACCCCATACACATATAGACATTGCTAAGGTTAAATGGCGAAGCTCACATTGTCTTGTTACCAAGAATTATTTCGCATTCTCTAGTGAAAATTGTACTCACAATCGTAACGTTTAACAAAAGATCTTAAAGTACAGAGCAACACGCAGTGCCGCAAAATAAATTGACATATTTGAATTGTACAAATTGACTACCAACCTCTGCATAGTTGAAAAAGAAGTACAGAATTTGCCAGGCTAATATGAGTGGTGCGAGGAGCAAATTTAATAAGGCCAGTAGAATTATCTGCCTTTCCAGTTGACGCGCTAGCATCATCCTCTTCGTGTGATCCTTGTAAGCACTGCGTAACTGCCAACAGTTCTCCCAAGGACTCCACGGACTATCTGTTATCAAAATATTATATTTATAAATTAATCATATAGATTTTCCGCTTCGAATCATCCAGATCAATATTTGGAAAATTAAATAATACATGTTTTTTCATAATAATTTCCGTACGTAATAATTTTTATTTTGGACTAACAGATATTAATAAGGCTAGCTGTGGCGCAGTTGATTGTGGTCTCGAGATAATAAAATAGTATTTTTCTTTCTCTTTCTGGAAATTAAGCAGTTCAGTTCACTGTTCGTTCAATTCTACCACTTAACACGCAACGTTTCCAAAATGCGGTGTCATAATGGGAATAGAGTATTTTTAGATTAGATTCAGAAGTTTCCTCTCCCTACATTGGTGTGTGTGGAAAACAGCATAACGGTGGACAAACAAAGATAAAGCCCAATATTCATAAAGTCATGGAATTGTATCAGTTTTCCTTCCTAAGAGGATCGTCATTTTAAAAAATCTTGTTATATTGGTTATACTTCAGTTCGTATGTACACAACTCACGAAGAAACTAGCACATGATAAATACTTTTGTCACATTGCATGCAAAGGCAAAAAGACACAAATTATTTCAAAAAAAGAATTAAAATAAATAATACTATAATAAGTTAGTAAATACTTTCCATAAATGTCTCAGATACTTCAAATGAATTATTGAAGCAAACATTTGATTATTAGTTAAACTTTAAATGTAGCAATGCTATACAAAACAATAAAAAAAACATATTTATATATGTTTTATTTTTGTTGGTATATAAAATACATACAAAAATATGTGTAAACAATTAAAAGAAGAAATACAAAGAAACACTTACAAAATAAAAGAAACTCCAAATTCCATTTTAAGCCTCTGCTTAAATAATGAAAGTCCCCAACCAAAGGCAAATGCATTTGTAGAGGGAGTAGGTTCTTATTAACCATCGCCACCATATAATTGTTAAATCTAGAAAAATTAGACATAGTACGTATTATAGAGGTAGATTATATGTCATGTTATATAATTATCATATAATAAGTAATTATAAGTATATACATAGCTAAATAAAGAGAAGTTTCACGAAAGATAACCTTACAAATTTATTACACATTCACTTCATTAGTGAAATAATAGCTCTTGTTTAGATAAATCACAATTTATGCAGTCGCATATGCGAGATCTTGTTATTACTAACAAGCAACTAATAAATAAAATCAACGTAATATAATAATATTTTAATTTACAAAAGGAAAATAATTTAAAAATAGCTATTAAAGGCTAAATAGCTATTTATAGCTATTTAGAAAGAACATAGTATAATGAATGATTTGCCATAAGACTCAATCACAATTCTTAGTCATAAAAAAAAGGAGATTTGTGACAGACGATAAAATCGCATTAAAAATTGTAATCTTTGTTCATAACGAATACAAACAAAAAATGTTGCAATTTTGCAAGCTTTCACAAATATTGAGAAAGTTTACTATAAAATTCGTTAATTTATATAGCAATAACTATATTAATGATAAGACGCATAACACCCTAAGACTATAACACATTCGTACTTACGATTTTTAATTATAAACTTGTATATCAATAAGCTGTTATCAGAAGTTAACCTACTTTAAAATAAATTATAGATTTGAAGATAGGTTATATACATCAAAGTTATATCAATACTAAAATTTGCCAATACGTCAAATAAATGTACGCATTACTGCATAATAAGCAAGAGGAGCGATTTGTTTACTTAAAAATTATTTTTACTACAACATAGCAATCCTCTGGAGTCTTTGTCTGCTTGAACTACAAAATGATTATTTTCTTACTAATCTACTATACCTTTGTTTTCTAACAACAATTTTAAACCATATGTAGTACTTATATTTATTGCAAAACAAAATTTTAGCCAATTCAATTTAACAGTTAATTATATTTTATAGAAAATTCTTTCAAAGCCTGTGGGGTGCGGAGGGCTGTGATAGGCACACAATTGTAAACGAGAAAGGATTTAATTTCCTTACTCTGATAATGAGGCAAAGCACAACAATGATATCCACCACTGTGTCTTAATGCCCCTCTGCCTACCCTCTAGATACCAAGCTATGTAACAGATGCAATATAAATGAAAAACAGTATTTAATTTGGTAAATGTTACACTTGTTGTATATCATTTCTTTATCCAAGAAATATTTAAGGTGAATAGTTTTATACAAGGTCCTTCTACAAAGCCCACAAGAAATATAAATGTGTGGTACAATAAACAAAAAACAAAATAAAATATTTATCCTATATAACAATACAATGCCTGTTATTCAGGATAATGATAATTCATTACCCTGTGTGTAAAATACAATAAAGCTCAGTATATAGCTCATATTCAGATTAAAATACATAGTCATATTTTTCTTATATTTAGAACTATCACCATTTATATCATCATCGCAAGGGCTTTTATTTTAAGGATATGCAATTTATTTCGCAATGCTAAATTATGTAAAGAGAGGAAAATGAATTATCAATAAAAAAAATTAAAGAAAAAGTAGCAAGCAATTATATGAAGCATTACATAAATGGCTTTTCACTGATTAAGAATGACATTGAAAATAAAATTTAAGTTCTTACTATAAACAATAATCATTTTATTTAACAATTTCAAATGTCTTGTAGTAAAATGAACTAAAATACACAAGCAATAATGCACACTTATTAAGACTTCGAAACCTTGGAACACATTTTAATACATGCTATAAAGTATAACACAATGCCATCTTAGGACATATGGGGGTCAATGGGCACACAAAGTCTCAGTTGAAAAGTAATAAAAAGTATGTTAACTTAATAATTATTTACATGACCTTTGAGCCTCTGTACATGAGCATGTGTCCCCATAACAGCAATATATGTGAATAATATCCACAAAAATTGTTCTATTCTGTGCAATAACAGTGTTAATATAACTTTTCATAGTTTGGAAAGCAAATATCAATTGATTTTATATTGATTAATAATCTATTAATCATCTATTAATCATCAAAGCTTAAAGAATGCAAAAAATAAATGTAACACACCTGAGTATTCTATGGTAAATGTCTAATTCATTTATTTCTTGCTTGTGTACACACATGTGATGTTCTGGCTGTGCTTCCCGTACCCTCTCCTGAATTGTGGACCAGTTAACCCACGCTAAATCACTCTACAGCAAGAAAAATAAAACATTTTAACTTTATGCTATATCCTATGCATAGCAGAGTATACATTGAATATACAGTGGTAGAATACAAAGTAGTATTTTGTTTTGTTTAAACAAGTCAAAAACAAAAAATACAAATAATCCAGTCCTCAAGTGGAAATTGAAACCATTAACACATGAAATTTAGCCATCATGATTACATATAACATTATCAATAATAATAATAACAATATTTTATTCTAGTTCTTGACTAAGTAATATGTCATGTTATTATTTTTTTAATCTGTAAAATATTTTATATATTTTGATATACTGTTTATTGGTCTTCATTATATTTCTTAAGGATTAGGAAATTGAAGTAACTAAGAAAGTAGAATATTTTATCTTTTAAAAACTTACCTCTTTGATTTTTAAAGCATTACAGTAGAATAATTTAGTGTCATATGCATAATATAAATGATATATTGATATAACCAATCTCATAAACCATATGATTGAACACAATACAATTAAACACCACCTGAAAATATAGATATTAGCTTAAAGCCTCAGCAATAGAATTTTCATAATGATTCCTACAAATATGTGTGAACATTTTATATTTTATCCTTACCAAGTCCAAGATATATTGCCCACACATATTGATGTAGGAATGATTACATCACTCAAACTAAGTTTTTCACTTCTATTTGCTTTTGGATCATTTCTAAATAATCTTGGATAGTCAACACAATGCACCAAAAATGTAGAGAACCATACAATAAATATAAATTGTAGCAGGTAAAGTAAATCTGACATTATCATTGGATAAAAACCTCCTCTAACATAATATCTATACATTTTTGTAAAAAATGAATCTAGATCTTCTATATGGTTCCATCCTCCTGAAATATAAATGAGTTAACATTTAATAAAGGACAACAAAACAACACTGATAATCCTAAATACAAAAATATCTTTTACTACATTTTATAAATTAATATAATATTTGTAAATAAATAATTTGCCATCAATTATGATTAATAATATCTATTTAACAATAATTTGTCATAAATCTATTTAGAATATAAACAAAAGCAAACATTCAATTAAAATAAACGGTTAAACAAAGAATATTATGAAGAAAAAATATATCTGACCTTTTGTTTGCGGTACTTTATGAATTATCACGTTTGTAGCATCGTCATGTTCCTGATCCAGAGTAATCATGGTCGGAGTATTAATATTTTCTCCAAATCTTGGTAGTGGTGGAGTTAATTCATTGTTTAAAGCGCTATACGAAATATCTCGTCGAAAATTTTCCATTTTAAATTTGTTTGTGTCTACTGTTATGGTTTTTACGTCTTATAATTCTAAATAGATACTATTTAGTATCTAGACATTCTTGACTTTGGCCCAGAAACGCAAAAAACTTTCATGAAAAATGACTTGTTAAATGTGTACAAAGGATTAAAGTTCCGTTACATATTAAATTTATTGAAAATATTAGTAGAACATTAAAAATTTTACTAAACATCAAAACAAAAGTAGTTCAAGGATACATAGAATTTAATAAATCTAAAAAATCTGTATTGTGTATAATGATGAATAAACTTCACAAACCAAACGTCGAAAATAAACGAGCAACGAATGACAGTCTTAAGAACAAACAATAAAAAGTCCTTTCTACGCAAAATATCATATGTTGTATGAAACAGATAACATATTATTTCTTTATATATTCTATAGTACTTTATAAAGAGACAAAATACACAATGCAAACATTTGAGTCATATTCTAAAAATTAAAATAATAAATTACTCAATTAATTTCCAATAATCTATATAAAGAATTTGGAAATGGAAATAATGAAATATGCTATGCTACTAAACTAGACAGAATTATGTAGTAAAAAAAACAAAGCTTTTATAATTACAATTTCAGACGTATGGTTGATCGTGGCCGCAGAAACACATACACAAGCATGCAACCATTGACTCCCAAAATAATTATTTTTTCTAATTCTCGCTTTAGTATCAAACCAAAGTGAGGCTTTGTATAAAATTATTTTTAACGATTCAATAATTACCATCACTGATGGAGGACAGTATTTATAATATCATTGGATACGAAAGTATTAACATTTATAAGAAATTTTAAACAGACACAAAAAGAGATTGGTATGATTGGAGATATGTATTTTATAATTAGAGGGAATTATGACTCTATATTTTATAATTATATATTTTATAAGCCTAAAATTACAACAAACAAGCATTACTCACTTAGATGTATTTATTTATCAACTGTTTTCACTACTGTGATCAATAAAATTAAACTAATGAAAATGGTTTAATGTGAAAATATTTATTTAATAGTCCTTAATCCTTCGGCTGTTTTCCGAATTATTTAAACACATACGGTAAAGTTCGCATGACTTTGACGTCTCATGTGACTTAGCTAGTGCTTACAGGACGGACTTCCAAATTATTCATACAGCTGGCAGATGTTGGCGCGCTAACTAAATCGGACCTTTGTCAGCAGTTGAAACGACGCTTCTACTGTTTCGATAATTCGGAAAACGGCCTTAGTTATTCCAGATAAATAAATCGAACAAACAAAGCTAGACGTAAAAGTACATCACTTTACTTGTCATTGTGAGTTCTGACAAATATTGTACTATTGTAGTCATATTTCGTGTTTAAATTTTGCTTAATAAATATATATTTATATCTTTAAAACTTTTTTAAAGAGTGATTTGCCTTAAGAAATACACAAGTGTATGATTTAAAACGTTGAACGAATAAATATACGTCGAATTTTTCATGTAAAGTGTAAGGGAGTATATTTTAAAGTAAATAAAAATAATCAGCGATTTACCAGTGTAAAATTTTAATTAATACTTTTAATAAACTACGTCATCTTAAGGTATATATGTTTTCTATTTAATAATGTTTATTGTTGGCTTAACTGGTGGACTTGCAACAGGCAAAAGTACTGTTCTCTCAATATTTCGTGAAAACGGAATAGCTGTCATTGATGCTGATGATATAGCCAGAAAAGGTATGAATATTTGTAATAATAAGCCAATATTTACAAATTATATATCTACAACTAATATTTCATTACTTAATATATGAAGAATCAAGTCATAGCTTATTTTTATATAAATATTTATATAATTAACTTTGACTAATCTACGGAATTAAATCAAATTGCTTTTTAATTCACACACACACACATTTACAAAAAATTATCAAGATTTGTTATGTCTAATTAAAAAGAAAAGAAAAAGTAATGAAAGGAAAAAAGCATAGCTAAAGTAATTAGCAAAATTAAATCGTATTTCTATAGTTTTAGAACCCGGAACAAAGGCGTGGAAAGAATTGAGGCACTACTTTGGTGAAGATGTATTATTGTCAGATGGGAAAGTAAATAGAGTAAAATTAGGGGAAATAGTCTTTCAAGACATTGAGAAGAGAAGGAAACTTAATGCTATAACACATCCTAGAATACAAAGTGCTATGATGAAAATGGCCTTTAAATATTTTTTTTCTGGTCATAAGTACATTGTTATGGAAGTGCCACTACTCTTTGAGACTGGCAAGATGTTGCATTTCATGCACAAAATTATTACAGTGGTTTGGTAAGCAATATTTTTATACTTACCTGCTATGCTAAAGGAATAATGTGTTTGTTACATTAATTCATCTTAACTTTCGCGGTTGTCACTAAAGACAAGAGAATAATAAAAATAAACTATAACTAGATACCATATCATTAAAATAAAAAAATAAGGTCAAACTGTGTCGAGTGGTATGGCTTACCCATGGGAGTGAACCAGGTTGATACCACATTGGCGAAGTAAATTGTGCTCTACAGGCACGCCAAAAAGCCATAAAATAAATAATACTATACAACATGGGCACCAGGACATACTAATTCTTGCAATAGATGTTGTTAAAAAGGAAAACTTTTTTTATTGTATGTAGTGTTTATTACTATTACAGTATGTTTAATACTAAAGTATTAATATAAAGGCATTAAAAATATAAACAACATATTCAAAGTGATCTCCATTAGCTGCTATACAGTCTTTTAAGTGTTAAAGTGAATTATTAAAATCAGTACACACATTTTCTATAAAAAAAATTTTTAATGCCAATTATATGGATTGTTTTTAAGATTGCAAATGACCTTAGTGATTAGAGCTAGCCAATCTTCGGTTTAAATAAAATCTCCAATGTTTGATTCTAACAAAGATTAACTTATGGCCCAATGCCCCAAGTCTTGCTGAAACAACCATTCTTAGTTAATGTTATGTTGTTATATGGCTTAACTACTTTCTCATGAATGGCATCTTGACACATTTGTACCAATGTTTTGAAACTTTTTATTATTAAAAATAGGCCTCAGTCACTTCATAATAGCTAACATCCCACCTAACCATAGCTGAAGTTGTACAATCCTCACATTGTACTCTGTTGACTCATTGGGAATTTTCTATTGAATATAAATACATTTAGTTCTTTTTTTTTATGGACAAGACAATGCAAATGAGCGTATGGGTCAATAAAAATTTATTTTATTAAAAATGCAATATTTTTAACAAAATAAAATCAATTTTAAAAATGTGTAACATATAAACATACATGTTTCCATGTTACAAAACTCTTAAGTAACGTCTTTTTATTTAGGTAATTCTTTAAATTCTACCCTATTCTTTTTTAAAATCAATCATCTAAGAAGAAACTTGTGTGTTTCTTACAGGCTGCAAATTCCAAGTCATCTTTTGTTTTGTATAGACTTCTTTAAATTGTTTCCCTTATTGCTTTAATTGTCTATTTTGTATGAACACACGCAATCATCATGGACGGCCAGATCTTTTTCTTCCAACAGTTGTTTATGACAGATTGTTTCTATCAAAAGTCCAGTACACAAACAATTATCTAATTATAAGCATATGGAAAAGTTTAAAAAATTACCTCCTAGTCATTTGGTTCTATACATGACATTACTGTATTAATATTACGAAATATTTTATAGTATAATGTCAATAAAATAAAAAATCAAGGAACAATCATATAAAAGTAATTAATTTTAAGTTATTTATTTTCTTGTTTTATGTTATTGTGTAAGGCTGCTTTTATGGTATTATGTTAGGCCCTTATTACCTACGCAATTACTAGCAGTGGTAGCTTATTATTAGTGGACTAGTTAGTACTAGGTAGTAGAGTTATGAAGGCTATTAGTGAAGGGAAGATATTCTTTCATCAATTATCAATTAAGTTAATCTATTCTATTTATTTGAGCTGTTCGAATTGTTGGGGACCTAATAATCTGTAAGGGGCTGGACACTTTGGCTTTGCGTAGAGACGTATCTTCACTGTGCGTTTTCTACCGCATTTATCACGGGGAGTGTTCGGAGGAACTGTTTGACTTGGTACCAGCCGCCGAATTTTCTAACCGCACA
>JAXGGP010000028.1:4122077-4133573 GCA_035584415.1 Eueides aliphera
CTGGTGTTACACGGGGCCGTGGGCGACGGTGATCACTCACCATCAGGTGACCCGTACGCTCGTTTGCCTTGTCTATTACATAAAAAAAAAAAAAAATTGACCCTCATGGCCTGCATTACGCATATGGCCATGGCAGGGAGTCCAGGGACAGTAAAAGCAAAGCACTTACTTCTGACAGATTCTCAGATGTATAATAGGCTTGGGCTTAAACATCGTAATCGATGTCTCCAGACTCGAGGATAATGGATCCAATGTATGTACTTTCCCAACTTAACGGATGGTCAGGATCTATATATTGTTTAAGTCCAGGCTCCCGCAAGCTAGAAACTTAATCGGCATATTTAGTTTAACATCACACTACACACTTCCAAAGGTTCACTTTGCGCTTTAGTTCCATTCAGCTCTATGTCATCAACTATGGAGGTTGATCTTGAATGTGAACCGAAATAGCTACACCCGACTGTGATCGAAAAGGATTTGGTGTCGCCAACTGAAGTCCTTATGTCAGAAGCTAGGTCGTGGTACACGTCTTTGATAATATTAATAAAGGGTCAATGCTCACTTGTATCAATACTTGGACTGCAACACCTACCAGATTTAATGACTAAGTATACAGTGAAAAGCTTTTTGCAAATTAAAAAAAACACATTTATGTGCTTCTTTCCTTACCAGTATGCTTCATGGTATGACTCATTAAACCCCTGTAACTAGCGCAATCTCGAATCCCTGCCCCATCTCTTATAGGTGCAGGGTAGTGTACACTTTGCGAAGTGGAGTTTTCATTTGGGCACCAACGTCTTTAGTGTCGTTTTCGTACTTGACAAAATTGCCTTATTCCATGTGTAGGGCGAAGTGGCTGAGCCTCGTTAAGAATGTTAAGTTATTTTTTATAATGTATATCACTTTTAAAATTTCAGTGAAAATCACCAACAACTTGAAAGACTTTGTAAAAGGAATGACTTCTCAGAAAAGGTTGCCATTCAAAGAATAAACGCACAAATGTCTCTTGAACAAAAAGTTGCCAATTCTCATTTTGTCATTGACAATTCAGGAGATATAGCAAATACAAAGCAGCAAACTTTAAGCATAATAAGAGTATTAAAACATTCCAAATTCACGTGGTTAGTAAAAAAAACTTTTTTTTTGTTTAATTTTTCAAATATTTTATTTACCTCGCGCTGCATAGTTTCTAAGATATTGTGTGGTGTGTAGCACAAAACAGTTTGCCTTTATTTCAGAGCAAGGTCATGAAAATAATTCATTCTCCGAGCCGGTATCAAACCAACCAACACTGCTTTTACAGTCAGACGCCGTCCTACTGTATCATGAGAAAAATTTTTGGATCTGTCTTATTTGTTTATACGAACTCCTTAATAACATTTTTAATAACTAAAATTAACAAATTAAATAAAATAGTAAATCAGTTTGCTTCATTACTATGAAAAACGGAAAAAATATATAAAAATAAATTATATTAAAATTAAATAAATAATAATTAAATATTAGCCATACATGTTTACAGTTTCAAAAATATTTCAATTAATTTTTTTTATACTTTTATTAAGACACGTGAACGAGAACATTCTGGTTCAGCGTCAGACTGTATACGTAGTGGTTGTCGTTCAATTCACATTTAGGGGAAAGAGTTAGTATCATTTCTTTGCTCTGGTCTTGACAAGGCGAAGCGCGGTGTTGAGTTCTATCACTTCACTCTTAATATATAGAAGTTTGATTGAAAAAAAAAGATAACTTTCGAATTTAATATAAATAAAATATACAAATTAAAGAAATATAATACTTTGCAAAAGCTTTTAAAAGATTCAATTTTTTAATATATAGCCATACCTTAAGCTTAAGTTTTAATTAATAATTTTATTTTTCAGGTACTTTCGTACAATTATTTTAATTGGTTTGCTCTCTGTCGTGCTTGGGATCACTCATATAGCCACCAATATGTTTGACAATAAAACATAATATATAGTTATAATAAAGAAATATTGAAAAAAAAAAACATTTATTTCATCTTTTATTTAACTTATTGTGTTAGTTAATGTAGGCCAATCCAACCCTTATTGACAATAGTAATATTGCAAATTTACGAATTAACACGTGGTTAATTTTTAGAATTGAAAATTTATAGGTTTTTTTATATATTAGACTGTATCACATATAGTAGGGTAGGCAGAGGGAACTTGGGAATCTAATGTTGAATCACTCGGTTCAAATTTAAAACACTTCCATCCCCCCTCCGACGGATTTGAGGCATTGTTTGTTAAGGCGGAAATCAACGCCGCGATTTGTCTTGTTACCAAAACTATTATATAAAAATAATAGATATGAGAAAATAATAGAGATAGAAAAATAATAGATAGAGATTGCTTGTGAGGATCCAACCCACAATCTATCGGGTTTACAGTAGCGCTCCTGAGACACGAAAAGCCTGGTACATGTTGTAAAAAAATGCATGTATATAGAAAATTTGCATTGAATGTACTCTACTTATTTAGAAATAACGTAAAAGGATTACGATAAGTCCTAAGTAAATAAAGTTTTCCTTTAAAGCCTTCACAAAACTATTTGTACTATTTTTAGTTTGTTTCCTATACATACTGATAGAAACTGCTTTTTATCCAAATTTATAATTCTAGATTAACTAAAATTTTATTAGTGTTGATTCCGTTATTAACCGTAAAATGTACAACATACAAGTATATATATATTCGTTATATTGATTTACAAATTCTATATTTTTTATAGAAATCCTAGAACTGAATATTTGATTTAAATTTGAGTATGATACAGTATCAGCTACATCCAGAGAAAAAAAAAACACTTGCTTATGCCATCGTATCGCGGTGGGGTATCCCCTATAGAGATTTCTCTTTTTTTCGAGATGCTCTTTATCATTTCAATTGCAACTAATCACGTAATCATTTTTTAGATACTACCTGCTTTTAGCTAGATTTCATAATTTGTGCTTACTCACGGAAAATAATAAATTGTAATCAAAAAAATAAAATCATTTATCAGGTTTATATATTTAAAGGTTTTTTATCGTTTGCTGAAAAATATTACTTTTAATTTTTTTCGTAATATTTCGGGGTATAATCGATCGTGTCCACCAATTAAACTGATTAAGTGTAGCAGAAACCGAAGCGTGCTTCCTGAAAGTGTTATCTTCTTTGATAGTAGAGCTCATGGTGGTGGTCTCAGTTGTAGTAACTGTTGAATTTGTATTTGCCTCGAAATCACCTTTTAACAAATCGTAACTGTAAGATCCTACTATTGCCCTGAAAAAAAATATTTAGATTAGTATCCACAATTTTAATAGGGGAACCACGAAAGCCACCTATTGAAGTGGATGTTTCATCGGAGACCGCTTAGTACATTACACAAGCAATTTTGTATCTCTTGTACTTATGTAGGTATCCGTTTTTATCTTTAGTTTCTGAAATAATATTTTAATTAAAATATGAACTGATGTCGTTAATTTTAAATTTCATTGTGTGCTATAATTACATTGCTAACCGCGTCGTAACTAAGTAACGCAGCCAATGTTTCGAAATTTTTAAGAACGTAATATGGAAATAATGATGAGCATAGTACCCAGTATAGACCCACAGTACACAATGTAGGCTACATTGTCAGTTGTGGCAACCTGAAGAGAATCGCATGATAAGCAACACAGGGGGAATTTTTACTTTTTAGTTTAGGTGCGTATAGAGTACAAGCAATGCGATTAACCAAATAAAATTTTGAAATATCCGACACTATCCTTCTAAAGGCGTGCCTTAAAAAAATTTCAGAAAGTGGCATGGCAAGCAGTGGTCTGCCGCCACTACTAGTGGTCTACTACCAGCACTCCACCAGATTTGTCTAAAATTGCTTTAGACTTATTTGACTTAATTATTAAAAATACAAATAAGCGAAAGTAAAAGAATTCCTGAAAATAAATTTATACAAATAGTTTAATGAACTTAGGAACAAAACTTTAGTCAAGTCAAAATGAACACTATTATAGATAGTATCTTTTATTTCAATTGCGGAACAATAACATAATATAAAGACCAGCACGGACTATCTAATAACTGAATATAAAAACATTTTATCAGAGATCAAAATCCTAAAAGACGTAATGAAGTCAAATGAACAAGAAATAACTAAGCTCAAAAATTACATTAATCAACTAAAGTCAAACCTGGAAACACCATGTTGGAACCGCCAAATTACATCAATTCAATTCGTAGAACTTCAAGAGCGTGTAGAACAAAGCATGAATTTAGTCGTAACAGAAATCCTTGACAAAAACCTATAATCAGGCCTCCAAGCTCGACAATATGCTGATAAAATGAAGACAGGAAAAATAACTGTATATAGGTGACAGATGATCCCCTAACCTATTAAAAAAATCGTTAAGGCAAATATGACAGTGAGAAGGCAGGATTTTTAATACAATGATTCAACTCTCAAGAAATTGTAAAAACCATAACCTTGGAATTGAACTCAATAAGCCTCAGGACAATGGAGACGAAAATCATAAAATAAAATATATAAAAGGAGTCGCTAATAATCGATAACAATAACTTTTACCAAACTCTTGAAGATCTTCACCAATTCTTGAAGATCTTCACAAAAAAGAGACATTCACCAATCTAGAACTTGACTACACAACACTAAAAAACTTATTACTAAAGCCATTTCAAGTAATAGAGCTGTAAAGACCTGACTAATATTCACTGTGTTTTCATGCGATGTCCAAGTCGATCTATTTGTTAAGGTAAAGACTGAGCTGCGAGACTTGGTTTTTTTACAGCATGTTTTTGATGGCATATACACTGACAGGTGAAATCACTAACAAAACAAATCTGTGTGCTGAGCTCACTTACATAAGGAAGCAGCGTTTTATACTAACTCTATAACTATAATAATATAAGTGACAAGCTCAAAGTGATCTAGATCGATTGCACATGTGAATGTAATCAAATTTACTTACAATTGTCTATAGAATCTATACTTCCTAGAATTTGTGTAAAAATCTACATAGAGTCATATATTGAAGTATAAAGGAATTTTACCATATAAATTTTACAATATAAAGAAATTTTACCATATAATTATAATATTTTAAAGGTTATTAATTACTAATTAACTACGTGTAATTAATTATGAATTATATTTCAATGTATGACGGCGTCACGTAGTTAGTAGGTAATGAATATTTCATTGTGATAAGATGTTTTCTCACTCTAAAGTTCACATCTCAATCAATCTAAACACTTTTTCCTGTTTTATTATATTGACACAACAAATATATAAAATAAGCTAATAAATATGTAGTTATAAATATAAATATATCTTACGGTTTTATTCCGGGTTCAATCACGTAACGTGGCAGCTTATCACCATCCTGGCTTCTAATTCCTTGAATACTAAAATCATATTATAGTAAAAAATAAATCTTTAAATTTTATTAAGTAGGGATCCGTAGATGAATGGCTTATTTTATTATAGTAGGTATAATAAAATAAGCCATTCATCTACGGATCCCTGAAAAAGGAAATATACATTTTTAATTTTTCTGAACAACGTAGCTGAATGACAAAATTGGCTTGCCTTTCCGTTCATATGTTACACCCACTTTATTCTGAAATTATTAGGAGTAGGTACACACACAGTTTTGACTTCATACATTCACGTCAGGAATTTAGTACAAAAAGTAAAAAAATAATGAATTAAAAGTACCTGGTCTAAAGAAAAATCATTAACACTATATTAATTAATATCAATTTGATGATTATAGACAGATATTTTAAAAATATATGAGCCACATCATGATTTTTCTCAGTACATTTTACTTATAACATTACAGAACATTTTACTTATAAATAAGTAAAATTTTCTTATATAATTATGTAATAAACTATGGTTGCCACTTAACCTATAATGAGTGAGTTCAATTATACTATACATAAAAAGACTTTTTAAAACAGATATTTAATATAGGTACTTACAAGGTAAAAATGATGTATACTTGTCCCAACATTGTAAATTTTCTCTTATAACAAAAAATATCAGTTTCATTTTATATTATCGTAAAATCATAAAATAAAATTGTGTAACTAGAATAAAATTGAAAGTGTACTTTTTCTTTGTTTTATAAAAAGATCTAAATTCTATATAATATTTTCATAGGTAAATTTACTTTTAAATCAGTTCTATTCTCCGGTGTTTTTTTAATGGATACTTTTTACGTTTTGCTTCGTACAATACTAATTATATTTATAGATACTATAATGACGATGATTTTAGTCTCTATCTTTAGTAAGGGGAAGGTTGCTTTACGCCTGGTGTTAATAATAATCAATCTCAATCAATAAACTGCAACTATAGATTGATTTATCAATCTATTTTTTGAGTTAAACTTGTCAATATCCAAACGGAAGACTGCATTTACAAGCTTTGACTGATGTTACTAAATCTCTGGCCAAAGGTAGATCAATCTAAGAAAAAATAAAGACTTAAATTTATATGAAAATGATAACTCGTGCGTGCTATTGAACGATTGCAAATTGCAATCCGAGAAATTTGGGTGTTTTCTTTTTCATATTCTTGATTGCAATTAATACATTGATGTTTCTTTTTAAGTCATATAGTCTTGAACTTATTATGCTACTACATCAGGTTTTATAATCACCACACCATAGGACGCGAGGCAATTAGGAAATCATTGGCGGTAGTTTGATATTATAATTAAGTCAACAAAACTAAGACGTTAGACACGTCTTTCGGTTTCTAACGTATATTTAAAGCTAATTCGTACCTACTTTATATGTTAAAATGTTTTCAATTATGCTGGCACAATAAAATAATATTAAATTTTATTTTTAAAAATTAAAATTTAAAATTTTTTTTGTTAGAAAAATAGTATCACAAAAAAATGTTCAGTATCGATATTTGAGTACAATATACTTATATGTTCTAATAATTATAAAAAGTTCATAGGATATCGAAAAACACATTTATTTAAATTAAACTATAGGCTACTTAGAAAAAGTAAACCTAAAACCACATTTGGGGTTTCTTAGAAAAATGCATAATATTATAGTTTGAAATTACTTAAAGCAAAATGGGCCACGCTAATTTTCATTTAAATATTTTGTCTTTTGTATTTAAGATTTTAATATTTTTTATATTTATTTTAGTACTTTGTAAATTTAAGATATTTTATAATGATTTTAGTTTAAAATGCTTTAAAGTATTATTTACAAAATTAAAAATATTTACTTTCACACTTGTGGGACACTAAAAACGGTCAAAAAAAGAGAATTGCTCATATAAGTCCTTTATTATATTTTAAAATATACTTTAATACATATATAATTATACTTTAGTTTCATGATGATCGATTAAGTGGTATAGGTATAAATTCCTATTTACCAAATTTTTCTTTTACTTGAATTGTTTAATCTTCATTACAAATTTAATAACTAAGGAAAATTCACAATATAGCGCCGGTCGCGGTTCGTTCTCGTTCCATATTTTTGTAACAGAAATATTATTAAATGTGTAATTTGATCGGGACGACAGTAAATTTTCATTGTACGTCACGTGATGTTTTTTTAGCATTTTTAATATTTTACTATTAAAAACTAGTAAATATACACTTTTACGTTAATATTAGAAAAGCCGTCGCCGAATATTGGACAGAAGTAAAATAATTTACCTACTATTTCAATTAAAACTAGAAGGCCGACGAATAATAGCTTCATCCGCGAAAATGGGAGAGAGGAGAGAGACGTCTAGGATATTACGATACAAAATCAATAAGAAGAAGGTTGTAAACAAAGCATTAAGCTATTTCAGTAAACATTTAAATGTTTTTATTTTTTTTCTCACAATTTTACTGAATTACTTATCTTTTCATATGGATGCTATTCAGTAATGAAAATTCGTGCATATTAAAAAAATAATATTATACAAGTTCAACTAAAAAAAGAAAATCCATTGTAAAATGCTTTAAATTCTATCACTGCGCACCGTAGAAACTTATATTGAGTGATAGGACGATGGGCGGGATGCAGCGGGTGGGCGGGTCTCGATAGAGTACCGCAACCCTCCGTATAAACCCTCTAAGCTCACTCCACTGTGGAGTGCCTTTCTGTTCACACGGCAGTAATGTATCTAATTGTATTGTGAGTGAATCATAAAGACTGTGAATTTATGGCAAAACTTGAAATGGATACGGCTAACGATAATCATTGTGCTCCTTTAGATACAAATTGTGGACCATTAAATTATAATGGATCTCCAGTGTCCGGAAATAGCTCCGATATATTTCTATACGATGATTCGTCGATGTCTGATGGGAGTTTATATGCCAGCGATCAAGAAAATCACTTAACACCCAGAAGAAGGTAATATTAACATAAAACACGCCAACATAACCTTTGTACAACGTATAAGTACTAGTATAGGTTAAAAAATGTGATTTTACATTTAGTTAGGTAGTTATTGCAGTAACTATGCTAACAATTAATATTTTAACAATTATAGTTTAAATGTATTTTTATGTTCAATTATATTTAAAAATGTTCAGATTTCCAATAGGAAATCTGAACATTTTTTAATATAATTGTATATAATTTAAATATAATTGTATATAATTGTATATAATTTAAATATAATTGTATATAATTGTATATAATTGTAATACCTATGTATTTTTATCCAATAGGATAAAAATACATAGGTATTGAACATTTGCTAATCTTAAACACAATTTTTCCCATGCCCACCTAATTTACTTATGTAAGGGTCTAAGTATATAGGTTAGATATTATTAGATTTCCTTTACACACAATAAACTGTTTTATTTATCAGTTAACTGTATTTTTTATTATATTAACTATACAGTCCTTATATTAAAAACAATGTGCACAAATTATTATTTTACTTATAAAAGGTTTCATAAAGGATTATCTTGTTTATTCAGCAGCAACATTTATTAAAAAAAATGGTGAAAAATAGGCTTAACAGAGAAAAATGGGTCTTCAATATTTCATTGAGCTTAACCTCGTGTCCTTATTTATAAATTTTGTAAAAAGTAAATGTGTTTGTAAAAATCTATTCTTGTTAAATAACTAATTTAATAAAAAATATTAAAAAGAACGTCCTAATTTAGTAGTTATTTTTATTCAATATTTATCACATAATATATTATTTTTTTTACTGAGAATATTTTGCATGAACATTATTCATATGAATTCTTACAATGCTATTGTGGCCCTTTTGTTGTTAGCATTGCGATTACTTATTAAACGTAGCGTAGGTAACTCATTAAACATCACCATTAATCGATTTGTCATTTTCATAAAAGGCGAATGTGCACATGAATATATGTTTATTATAAGCAAAAATATTATTATAGAAAAATTTAAATAAAATGTAAAAACAACAATTAATTAATAATGAAGAGGTTCTAATTATCTATAAAAAATAAATAATACCTACTTAAGTATAGAAAGTGTATCAATGTGTAAACTCATAAATTTTAAATAATTGCAAAGTTTTTAACTGATTCATAATTGGAGGAATTCAAATGTTTTGAATAACAAGTCCTTTTAAGGCCTGTCTTGGTGCGCCTTGTTTTGTTACCAGAGTTCTGATTTGAATATTTTGAAAGATGAGAATGGATCCTCCATCCACTGTCGCGCTGACAATCGCAAGCATTTTTCAGTCAGAGAATAAATTCAACATGTCATCATAGTAAAAATATTTTTATAAGCTCACCAGCAGGCATTGCATTGTTACTTAAGCGTTAATCAAATAGAAATAATTAATGTTATACAAGATGAAAATTGTGTAGAAAAGTAAAAAAAAATCTTTTTATCATAATTAAATGCAGTTTAATAGACTCATATATTTTTTTAGTCAATCTAAATAGATGTAGAGAATGTATATTTCATATATTTTCTGTTAGCAACTATCGATCTTACCAGATGTACCTACCCTCTTGTCGAAAAGAATCGTCACCACAAACATGATGTATTTGTATAATTTATTATACTTATTCTTGCTGATCTCACATAAAAGGTAACACCCTACGCATCAACTCCAGCTATATGTGAACAAAAAATATGTGTTCAACATTTTATTCCAATCGATTTAACTGTTAACGAGAGGCAGGAATGACATAATGCTGTAAATGTGTAAGGACGGAAGAATACTATTCAAAATAAAAACGAATCCTTTTACACAACTAATTTTCGAAGCAATACTATAATGACCTAATTATATTAAACTTTGTCTTAAAATAACAGTTTTATAAGGGAAATTAAATAATCGCTGTTTAATATTATTCTATGGAAAATTCATTATTACATAATTCATAATAAAACGTTGTTTACAGGTCAGAGTATAGAAAACTACACAAGCGTCGACTTCGGTGCCCACAGCAGCAAATTCAACAGCGACAGGCTGCTAACTTACGGGAGCGCCGTCGGATGCAGTCCATCAATGACGCATTCGAAGGCTTACGTGCTCACATTCCCACTCTGCCATATGAGAAACGTCTGTCTAAAGTGGACACCCTTAAATTGGCTATTGGATACATCAGCTTCCTTGGAGAGCTGGTATAGCTATAATTCTTTCTAAATAAAATTCTATATGTAAAGTAATTCATCAAAAAATTTTATTGTATTAAAGAAATTATATACATTATGTAAAAACATCCCTAATTAAATGTTGGAAATTCGTGTTAGACATTAATCTAATATAAATATTTTAAAAAATTACTTTCTATAATATAGTGTCATTCTTTCATTATTAAGTATTTCATTTTCCTTTTTATTTAGGTACGTGCTGACAGAAGCGCGCCGGACTCCATGCTGTCAGGTGTGACCAACAGCCAGAATACGAGCCATGAACAAAAAAAGGTCATCATAAGAGGTTTGCATTTAATAAAACATTGTCATCTTACCTAAGTAATTTCATAGGCATATGAACAGTTAATATTCTTTAACTTATCTTTCATTTATTATTTTTAGAGAATTTTATAATTTTATAAAAAAAAATTTAAATAATTTTTTTTTTATAAAATTATTTAATTTTTTTTTTTTTTATTAATTAAATTAATTAAATTAATTATTTAAATTAATTATTAATTATTTAAATTAATTAAATTAATTAAATTAATTATTTAAATTAATTTTATTAAATTTTTTTATTTAAATTAATTAAATTAATTAAATTAATTATTTAAATTAATTTTATTAAATTAATTAAATTAATTAAATTAATTATTTAAATTAATTTTATTAATTTTATTAATTATTTAAATTAATTTTATTTAATTTTATTAAATTTTTTATTAAATTAATTATTTAAATTAATTAATTAAATTAATTAAATTAATTATTTAAATTAAATTAATTATTTAAATTAATTATTAATTATTTAAATTAATTAAATTAATTAAATTAATTATTTAAATTAATT
>JAXGGP010000028.1:4144087-4159475 GCA_035584415.1 Eueides aliphera
CCTCGACTGGGGATCGAACCCAGAACCTGTCGGTTACAGGCAGCGCTTGCACCGCTGCGCCACGACAGGCCTCATCATTTTTGCTTCTAAATAATATTATGAAATTTATAATAGAATTAAACATGTCACTTTATTTTCAGGAAACAATTTTCAAGCACATTCTTTATCGTGGTCGCGGCGTGGTGAAAGACCACCCGGCGGAACGTTACATGCAAAGATTTGGATTCCGGAAGATCCGAGAACATTTAATAACTCCACACATGCTGTGGAAAAGGAAGAAATAAGATAAATTATTTTAAATAAAATATAACTTACTATTGATCTCAATTCTACTAGTCAAAGGTAATTAAGAATACTACAGATATATCTACTGAATATTAAATACTTAGTTATCCGTACGTAGCTTAACAATTTCTGATGAGTATAACATATATACGTGTACATATAGTTTTTATAAGTTGATGTGCAATTCTATACTTACACAAAATTTATAAATTGTATTATTCTTGAAATAATGGATAAATAAACCATTATACTGTTGTTTCATACTTTTCTAGTAAGCCTATTTTATACCTACCCTAACTACGAGATAACACAGATGGTAAATTTCCCAAGGGGAATAGGAAGCTTTTCATGCGTTTGAGTTACAGAAACATGCCTACTATCGAACTATTTGATGACTATATAAATTTAAAGAAAAGTATTTTACTCTCTAAAATATATTTTACTATCTAGAAAATGATAAAAATTGGAACGCATAATATAGATGTATAAATTTCTATGTTATCAGCCTTAAAGTGAATCACGTTTTCAGAGTTTCAGCTTTAACCTTAGTTATTTTAATATATTTTGATTGCTGAGTATGATTTATATCATTGTTCATACGAACACTATTGTTGAAATTCCATCTAATTCTGTTATTCTATACTTAGACTATAATCTAATAGGTACATTTTATTTACCTTGTTAAACAAATTTAAATACAATATACGCAAATATAAACACAGAATTTCCACCGAAAATCTTTTTAAGTTTAACTCTATACATTAAGTAGTAATAAATAATACACCCAGTATTATGCATTTTAATAAGTAGATTTAAAATTCCAAAAATATTACGGTACAAAAGCAAAAATAAAAGGTAGAGATAGAAACTAGATATCCACTGAATATCCGAATGTATTGTATACATTGATATTCTACTCTAAACTTTAGAGTAATAGGTACCTGGGTGTATACAGGTATTCGACAATAATTATCTTTAATATATATTGTATTGTTTTGATAACTATACCAGGATATTTTCAAATAATTAAAATAATACTTAATATTTTTTGTCTGGTAATTCTAACAGTAATAGTCTTTATGTTTCTATAGGTAAATCAAAAGATGGAGAAAAATTTAATTCTTATTCTTTATATTCTTTCTTTATATTCGTGGACTTCAGACGAATTTAATCATATTGAAATTAGAGGCTTTGGGCGGAGCTGGATCAATACAAAAGCAAGATGCGGATTGGCTGCAGGTGTCCTTTCCCACCGCCTTTCACACGGATATCGCTGTTAAACAATTTTGACAACTTTACTATTTTCACACAATCTTCGTTTATTATTTCATAATTATTATTTGCATGAGTACCTACTAAAATATATTAACATTGAATAATTTTGAAAGTGTTATTTCACACTTAGGAAAGAAAAATACTAAATTTAAAAACGTATAAAAATTTTGAACGAAGCAGGATTTAAACACGCGCCTCTTGAAAACGTATCAAGCGCTCTGACCAACTAAGGCATTCGTTCTCTCCCAGCTACGTCGAAATTCTTATAAGCTTTTTACAACTACAGAGATGCTAACAACATAAATAAATATTTTTCATTATAATTTTATATGTTAAAAGAGTTCGAGTTAAGACCAGTGACTGTAAACACGTCAGGTTATGGGTTTGATTCCCCCTTGAGGTATTGAAATATTTAATTTTTTCATTTTCTTCGCTCTGGTACCGAGACAAATGAAACACGCTAAACCTTTATATCAACTGGAATGGGAAATGATGAACCGAAGTGTTTTAATTCTATTTTTGGGATTAGTCAACCAAAAAAGTTCTAATATTTGTTTTTAATAATTAAAAAATATTAAGTTCGACAAATTTTATTATATCAACTGGAATGGGAAATGATGAACAGAAGTGTTTTAATTCTATTTTTGGGATTAGTCAACCAAAAAAGTTCTAATATTTGTTTTTAATAATTAAAAAATATTTAGTTCGACAAAATTGCTACAATTTTTTTATTCACTTGGCTTAAATGGTATTTTTTATGTATAGATATTGCCTTAAAAGTGATAATGTGAGAACAAGACAGTAATTAATGTTGGTAAATAAAATAGTGTAATTCAAACGGGCGAAGCGACTCGTGGCGGCTTCACCAGCCTTAACTATGCGATTATTTATTCAATGATTTGCGTTCGTGTTGTTATATGAATCAGCAGCGTCCTTATAATTATTTTTAACGAGAATTTTTTGTTAATATTTTTTTCATTAAACCAGTCCAGTTTATTTTACATTATTCATAATTATTGTTTATTAATATATAGGTATTATCTATTACTATATTTTTAGAGGATGTTCTAGGAAGTTCGACGATAATGGATCTGTCTTAGAATTATGTTAAAGGTCTTAATAATTTTGTGCCATGCAAATTAAGCCAAACTTGTGCCATAAAAATAAATATATCAAATTCAAAAGAACTTTGCATCTTCTCGTTTTATAAAAGTGACATGTAAAGAATTAAAGAAAGATTATTACCACGATAAGAATGCGTGGAATTAAATGCTGTTAGTACTAACTCAGGAACCTTTTTTATGCTATAAATTTACTCTAAGTTAGGGTATATTTTGAAAAGAGCAGACGTTTCTTGCCGGCAAGAGAATATTTAAACATTGAAAACATTGAAAACTAATACTTTAAAATGGCCGTAACTTATTATTTGACACCCGATTTAAATAAAACAAATACTAAATGTCGAGGGAAAGTTGCCAAAATACAATACTGAAAACTGCATTTAAATATGAGTAGTCGATTCTGAGATTACCGCGTATTACATACACTCACATAGACAAACAGGCAAACATTTTTAAAAACCACTATTTTTCCTCTAATTTTTTTTTATATTTTCATACTTGATTGGGTTAGTTGCTGTGACAGTGTCAAGGATATTGGAATTATTCAACTAGTTCATAGTTGATAAGCATAAGTATTTTTTTTACTGAAGTAACGCGAAACGTCCGTTACCATTTTTTTACGTTAACAGAAAGAACAAAGGTCAAGTTTATTTTCATACGGCTGGTTCGGAGCGATTTCAAGCGAACGCGTAGCGGCCCGCACCGATTCAGTTGTGAGGACGGCGCGCTGAACCATTTCTTTTTCAGTCTCAATGAGTTCGCAATAATTATTCGAAGTACCAAGACGACAAATTTTGTTCGGATAAGAAAGCATTTTGAATTAACTTTTGGAGATATATAAAATATCGAGGCCTGTCGTGGCGCAGCGGTGCAAGCGCTGCCTGTAACCGACAGGTTCTCGGTTCGATCCCCAGTCGAGGAAATGAAATATTTAATATTTTCAATTTAAATATTTAATGTTTTCATTTCTTCGCTCTGGTCAAAAGGCAAAAGCGGCGTTGAGTTCCGCCACTCAACAAACAAACAAACTTATAACAATTAACGAAACACAAACACAAGTGTAAATAGCTGTATAAATTTAAAATTTAAATTCTTTACCAAAAGGAAGACATTTGTGACTTTTTATTTTTTGTAACATAAATAATTACATAACTTAGTTTGAGTTTTGAGATCTGCAGGTGTACGTGTGACTGAAGAAGGGACAAGTTGTGGGTTGTAATACCTTAAATTCGGCAGTAAGTGAGGAACGGGACATATTGTCCTCAACACTAGGTTCCTAAGTCCCTTGCGTACTTTGTTATGTGCAGAATCCAGCGTAAAGCTGGACGTATTTGAGGTGTAAAAATGCGCAAATAAAACCTTATGTAAGTAAGTGAATTTGATGAGAAAAATCTATATAATGTATTTTTACTTACTTACTTAGCTTCACGCTATATCCCTAGCGGAGTAGTTGGCAGAGAGCGCCAAACGCTACGGTCTCGGCATACCTCTTTCGCCTCGTCCACTGTCATTAACCTCTTCATACATGCCCAAAGCCCTCCGGGGGGTCCTCATGCTTTTAACGTGACCTTCCACCAGTATCATAGATACTATGTTTTCGAAGGAGAAACTCCGCCGAATAGCGGATAATTATTTTTTTATATAATGCACTTTTATGAAACGATCCGAGTTATTTACCGATAGTAATTTTCTAAGTAATATTATTAACAATTATAATAAACATGATTTTCCAAATTCCCTCTGCCTATCCAGCCATGTGCGGCATACAGCGTGAATCTGAAGACGACCATTGTACTTTTTAATCGTCATATTTTTTATATTTGTCTATGCATGTTGAGGCCGAACGATCGAACAGCTCTTGTTGCCAATGTCACATATTTTATTTCTAATACTTTGTTATGCTCTCGATTTATTGCAAGTGAAATATAAAATTGGCATTGTCATTATGTAATAGTAAAAATATGATCAAAATAAAAAAAAAAATGGGCATAGCTCTGTTCTTGATGATAATTCTCACGTTTAATCCGTGATTTAATAATAAAACATAATATTGCGGTAATAAGAAAAACTACAATCAAACTCGCATTCGCATTCGATTTATACGAATATAAGCGATATAAAATGATAATTTGTAAATTTTTTTTCTGTTTGCTTACATGTTGTTATACACGCCAAGCTCAGAAACGACTATGACGATTGGGTAAGTGCAGTTTTTATCATAGTATTTTGGAAATTTTCTATAATATTACAATTTATAATAACTAAGACGGGTTGACAAAGTAATCCTATAAGTGCAAAGTCGTTTTTTTTAAGAATGGAGGGAAATCTATAAAAATATTAAAAAAAACAAAACAAAATACAACTGCTAAAGAACAAGCCCAATAAATTTTTAAGTAACTAGAATTAAGAATCGAGACTTATTCTTCATCAAAAAACCTATAAAATAAAAGAAAAATCAAATGATGTAAAAAGAAAAATTAATAAACATATCTATACGAATACAAAATAGATAAACACATAAACTCTCTTTGCATTGTTCGGGCTGATAAAAAGTAAAGGATAACGATGCGCATATAATTTCGATTAATTTTAATTATAATTTTAATATTCAGTACTAAATTCAAATAAATAAATCCTACAAGTATTTGCAACAGATATTTCTTCAGCATTCATAGAAGTCGCCCAGTTTTCTATTAACACCAATAAATAATTAATTTACTATTGTAAGTTAATATGTTGAGCAAGTAATTGTTCTAAATGTACGTCATACATATTGACAAAATATTATAAAGTTTCAATAGTTTATGGTTAATGTGAAACAACTTTAAGAATTAATGAAATCACCAAAAATTAAACACACATGGTATCTTATGAATAATGGTATCAGAGGTCATGGTATTGACAAAACAAAAACGAGCCAAGAGGATACAATCCAGATTTCCTCGCGAAATATTTCGCTTTTAGGGTTCCATATCTCAGACTTTTATTGTCCGCCTGTACAATGGTTTGTCCATTCGGAAAAACTTTAACCTTATAAGATCATTTTCATGTACGTTTGTGACAGGCACAGTAACCAGTTTAGTAGGTAGATACTACCAGCACCCTGGGGCGCATAATCTATTGCGCTCCTTTTTTGTAATATAATTTAGTCCTACAAAAATGTAAATATGATTGAAACAATTTTATTCAAAGAAAGCCTGTAATATAATTAGAGATAATATTTTATAGCTGACATTTTAGGATCTTTTTCTATACCAATTATAAGTATCTGCCTATTTTCAGATTTTTAGGAAATGTATAAAATTTTGATTGTTGCGGAATTTTAACTTCCGTGGTTTGAAACCTAACTACTAGTAGTATCTAAACGCTCTGACCAATTAAGCCATACACGTTTAGCTACCATTGAATTCATTTTATGAATATTATTTAAAAGCCTTAAAATATATTAGCAGATATCGACGTTATTAAAATGTATTGAAAATATTCAATATATGTAATGTAGATTTATTTATTTGTTCAAAATTCCTTCTTTTTAGGCGACAATAGATAATCAGTTCTACAGCGAAATGAGTCAGTTGGATACCTATATAAAAAATGCTGTAATTAATTAGTTATTACAATTACTTTAAAAAAAAATAAAACAACTACTCTATGTATTTTTCCAGAGCAACCAATATCCGACAAGATTGGTTGTGGTGTAGAGACAAATATTGGTCAAACGACAAAATATTTTTATTTAATTGCTTAATAATTATTTTAAAATACTTTAACTTTAATTACTTTAACTTATTTATTTTAAAGTACTTTAACTTTAATTACTTTAAATTAATTATTTTAAAGTTCTTTAACTTTAATCTATTTTTGACGTATGCTTATCAAGAGAAAGACATCCCTTAAGAAACCGTAGTTTCGGTGCTTATTTACGCAGTTTTTACAAGCACTCTGAGTTTCGACACGTCCGCACAAAAAACAAAATTTCGTTTGCGCTCTTATTTCTCGGGCGGTTTTTGGACTGTAACACTGAATCTATGAATAGTTGATTTGAGTTGACATTAGTGCTAATGAGTCTATTCCGGCATTCTTAGTCAGTCGACATAGTCGAAAACCCGGGACCTTCGGATCTACTGAATCTTGATACCGAAGAAAGGCGATAGTTTCGGTCCTACGAAGTAGAGTGGTTCTAGCAATAGGCCTGCTATTGCTAGAACCAATCTACTCTCAAAAGACTTGGAGATTTTTTTAAATTAAAAGAACTTGCTTTATGTTCGTAGGATAAGATCATATAATTTTTATTGATTTAATAAAAAAACATTATAAATGTGCAGGCCCATCACAAAATACATTTTATAAATTTAAATAAGAGGTCCAAGTAAATGCCGTTAATAGTCTCCAAGACATTTAATAGCCCCTTTTGACTACAAGTATTGCATTTAGCTTTCTGTACAGGCTATATTATTTTTAGGTAACATATTTCTAAGTAGTGCTGGACTTACTATTAGTAGCCTACAACTAGGCCCGCTTGGACTACACAATTACTTATATACTAATCTAATTTACTTTTGTGTTCCAATATCTATATTCAATATCACTTTAAAGTCGGTCATCATTAAAAATTAAAGTTTAAGCTAAGTCATTAGAACGATTATTTTGTAACAATTTTGTCGAACACAATACTTTATATTGATACTAGCATTTGCTTATCGAATAACTCGATAAATGAACTATATAACATAAAATTATCTTTGTCGATTCAAGCTGGTTCTCATATTAACGCGTATTAAATATTAGGTATAGAATAGATAATAGGCAAGTTCACGCTACGCGCCTCGGTGCGCCTCAGATTCGAGGCGACGATCACTTTGTCCTCATATTTTAAAATTGTGATATCGTCTAAAATATCCATATGTAATGTAATCTAACTCATTTAATTGGATAAGAAATAATACTGTTTTGAACTTAAATAGTTTCGAAAATACCCTCAATCTTTTTGAAATTTGTAAATCATTAAAATGGTTACTTTTGGTTGTCTTTAGAAGATAGACATATGCTCTCAATTTTTTTTTATCTTTTAAAGGAGAACAATTCTGTCATTAAAGTTACATGCTATAATAGCAGAACTTTAATTGTTTTACTTCTACGCAGTGCACGCGCTTATATTCTATGCTATTCCTATTATATTATACCTGAGTTCTATTTTGTTTTTTATTTATCCAGTCCTATAGATGGTGATCTTAATATACCTAATATGCCTTGTAGCTTTGCCCAATAAATGGGCCTGTCTAAAAAAAAAATCAACTAGTAGTTCCTGCAGTGGAACGAAACAAACTTTTTAACTTTGTTAATATAAATAACGATTTTATTTAAGAGCCCATTGAAATAAAACAAGCACTTAGTGTAAATGAAAATTTTCGAAAATTCTATATTTTTTCATTTTTACGGTCGAGATTCCAGTTTTCTAATTTAGCGTTTTAGCCCCGCGCATTACTATTTATATTAAATCTCAAAGGTATTATCTATCAATATCTTTAGAATTTATTTTTTGCAAATAAATTGTAAACATGTTGTCATTATACATTTTGATTGTTATAGTTAATTGATTTTCTTACGTTCTTTGATGTAAATTTGAGTAGGGAGTTTTCAGATTATTATACATTTACGCATAAACAAGTGTAAAAACTGACATATCACGTCAATGCAAACAAACTGATGAGCCGATTTTTTATAGGACTTTAACTGGATGATGTCGTGGAACAATACAGGCTACTTTTTATTCCAGAATTCCTGCGGGATCGACTTTTATACGAAAAAAACCGCATCTACCCAGATAAATATATAGTATTAATTACAAAGTAATATTTGTGAGTAAAACAAATAAAATCCCCAAAGATTTTACAATTTATTTAGTGTATAACAGTATAGATATCTATACTAAAATAACCAACAAACTTTCCCTAAACACAATTAGATAATGTGATATATACAATATTATAGTTCAAGCGGGCGAAGACGCGGTCGGGCCGCTATTTATATAAACATTAATCTTAAGTTATTATTATTATCACCCTATCGCAGTATTTATAGCTTAAAATATAACATTTTATTGAAAAACATACACTTAATAAAATACAAAAGATGATTAAATGAGGCAAAAGAAAAAAGTCAGGATAGCGAATACGTGTCTGTCAATGTTAAAACAAAACTAAAAGACAATAATATATAAAAGTAAAAAACGAAACTACGAAAAAGATTAAAAGAAGTAATATTTATTATAATTTCAATTGTACGAATGCGGTATTGAGGAAACTACTATATCACCATTGTAATTACACACGTCCTGTTAGTATTATTTCCCAAACACAACATTAATAGGTCGCAAGACAAACTTCACACAAGTAAGTTAAATTGTATTTAATCGCAACTTGTCTACAGAAACTATTATACTAAGTATGTCCTAAATTCTAGATTTAGACACAGCCTACAACAGTCACCTTGGTTGTCTTCTTGCATAGAGCATGGCTGGACTTTTTTAAAATGTACTAAGCATTATAGTAATAGAAATAATAAAATTCTCACTAAAGTTATAAAAAATAATGTAACAATAAAATATTTTTATATTTCCAGATTAAAAACGTAAATATTAAAAAAAAATTGGATAAAATATGATTAATATTTAATTTTGTTTATATTCACAAACATATTGTTCTGATATTTTAATGAATTAAATAACTAAAAGCATATAGCATTAAATTATATATTTTATTTTATTTGGCTTGGCTTTGGAAACGCACCCAAGCTCCAATCCTTCACAAGCGTTTGGTTTTCTAGACCGCTTTTGAGAGCTTTATAATGGCAGACGTGGATGTCATATTTATTTCAGCTTTATTCGTATTACAGGGAATTTGGTAGGGTATGGTTCTTTGATTATGGCGTTCCGAGCGTGCCAGTTGAGCACATATCACTTCCCCAACGTCACGTTGTATGGAGAATATACGAAGGAGGTTGTACGGTAGAGGACAGATTATATTACACAATAAGAGTAAGCATGTTATAAAAAGAAGATCTAGTTAAATTACAGTTATATTCGTTATAAAAATGAATAATGAAACATAAAATAACCTCACGCAATTTTGAACATGTGACTGTAAACGTGATAGAAATGTTTACTTAGTTTTTTTTATAACATAACCTCGGCAGGCCCAACGCAAAAGCTGAAACAAGCTTGGAGTGTTCGTTATAATATATAGCCGTTAAAAAAAACTCATACTTTTTAGAAAGTAAGCATGCTTTTTTATCTGCTCTCTTTTGATGTGCTATTTTTAACACCAAGCATTACTATTATGATTAGATATGTCACTCACACGCATTCTTTTTTTCTTTGGAATTCTTTGTAGGCAAGTTAATAGTAAATAATGAATATTTTTTACATTCGATATTGTGGTTTAGTTTTGCTCTAAACTAAACACTCCGCTAAATGAGCATATTAAAATTAATATATTAACGCGTAAAAGTAATAGTCATTTTAAAAATAGTTTGTTATTCATTAACATATTAAGGTAATAAAAAAAAGCTTTATAAACTCTTTAAAGAATAAATACATATCATTTCACGTTCATAAAATCTAACCATTGCAAACTGTGAACAACTACGATATCCACGTATCATGTTTGAATGGCAGGAAAAAACGTTTGTGAAGGATTGAAACCTATGGACGCTTGCCGAGACATTACAAGCAAGTTGCCAGAGCGATAGCTGAACTTAAAACATAAACAAGAATATTTAATTGAAGATAATAACCAGCCTTGAGTGTACAAAACTAACTAACGATTAACTAATACATGCAAAAAACATTATTTAGATAGTAACTTGAACATCTGCACTAATAATAAATGATATTTCTCTTATTATAATCCAAATATAACAATTTTCTTTTATACTCAATCTTAATTATAATAGAACTCTTATAAAATAATCAAATCTTAACTATACTATTTATTCGGAAGGTTTACTGCTTTATGCTGTATTGTCTATAATTTAGTATCGTAGATATTTTAAGTACTTTGTGTATCATATTAAATCAATGTATTATGGCAGATTATAAGCCATTGTTACTGTTCTGTCCTATTTTTTATAGCACGCCTTTTTCATATTTTAATAAGGAAGCAAACATATTAGACTTTTCCTTTCCGCATTACTTTAATTCTTTTGCAGTACATCTCCCTGTTTACGACAAGCAACACCATGTTATATCGCATAGGTTGGGACAGTCGCAAATGCACTTTCGCAGAAGCAGTTTTATACAATTTACAATAAAAAAACAAGAAAGCCTTAACCACATAGTTTCACTGTCCACAACTTTAACATTTCTAATTATGCAAAACCATTAACAAAATTGACTTATTAAAAAGTATCAAGAGGTTTACTGTGATGGTGACAGCATTTTGATTCCTTTTATAAGAGCTGGTTTATATACAAACGGCCATGGTAAGAAAAGTATGAAACCAGAAAAATATAGGCTTGCGTAAAGTTGCCACCATTTACCAAAAACTTTTAGATCAAAAGGAATCAAACTCCATCCCATGAATACAATTGTATAAATCTTGAGCGCCACATACAGCAATGACTTAGCGGGGGAGGCCCACAGCTTATTGTACATTTCTGTTTTACTAACAATGCTCTCAAACTCTTTCTCCATAAAAATAATAATGAACTCATTGAAAAAGGTCATGTAGTAGCCAGATCGAGTTCCGTGCCAGAGAGCAAGAAACAGAAGTGTGAAGAACTGGCTAAGATTCCTATTGCCAAGGAACTTGAGTCTCTTGTAGATGTACTCAGCCGCAAAGTGGTTGGTGTTGCAGTTGAAGCTGTCGATGTAGTGTTGGAACTTGGTGGCGCCTTCGAATTTCATAAGTTTGATGTTATTGCAAGCATCCCATTTGGATACTTCACCAGTTTCAGTCTTTTCTTTGCCATTGTATGATAGCCCAAAACGAATACATGATGCTGAAAGAATACACACATACACCAAATTGTTAAAAAACCTATAAATATTGACATTTGAGTAATATTGGTCATTTGCAAACTACTCAGTTTTCGTTTATAAATATATAGTTATAGTGAAATGAGACACAAAATAGTTGATAATCAAATGACACACAAAATATGTAGGGTAATAAAAAACTTACCTTCTGTGAGGAGCCAACAAGATATGTATTTGTAAAGAGCAAAGTGAGCCCACAATCCACTGTAGAAATGACGGTAAATAATTGATGTTTCAGAAAACTCATCAGAAAGCATATACTTCATATCAAATACAGAAACTAAAACAAAACAGAATGATAAATTAAACGTTCATAACTGTTTTTCTAAGTAATTATAAAATTTTAATTAAATTAGATTTTTAAGAGACATTAATTTTTATATTTTAAATACTGAAATACTTACTTCCAACTTGGAAAGCCACTAGATATGCTAACCCTTGAAGTAATCTTTTCATAGCATGATCTTCTAATATATGAGCTTCTGTATCAATTGGGAATTTGTCAGATATAAAGTCAAGGTAGCGTCTAAAGGAAAAAATAGGACCCACAAGGAAACAGGCTGGGAAATAGATGAAACCAATAAGATCTAAGAAATCTGGTGCAGATTCTAAGGCAGTTAATTTGTTGTTTTCTGATAGATTTTCTCCTTTCAATATTTTTTGGCCATCCCACAGATCAAATGATAGAGCAATTAATTTAAGAGTTAATACACAGTGTGGCATGGTCCAAGTAATATCATAATCTTCAGATTCCGTTTTAATATATCCTACCAGAAGGTAAGACAAATTAAATATAAAAGAGAAAGTTGCATTATTCTTGCCTGGTCCTAACAATTTGGTGGTCACATAAATAACTAAAGCAGGTACAACATTGTGATAAAAGGAGAAGCCAAAGTTATATAAGCTTATGTCCAAACCAGTTACTATAAAGTAAATACTTCTATATTTTTTATATTTTTTAACATACTTATTATAAATAATACCCAGAGGATATCCTAATAAGATGGAGATTAGTAATTTTAGTGCTGGCTCTGTAGTGCCAATGAGATTGGCTACTATTGGCACAGGGCTGAGTCCTATGCAGCCCAAAAGTGCTAAAAAAAGGCCAATCATTTTGGTACCTGTTAATAAAGAAAAAGAAAATTAAATATTATTTTCACATTTTTATATAACACATAACACTACAAAACTAAGTTTTAGTATAGATTTGTAACTAGTAATATATTTTTTATTCGGATAATATAAATATGAAAAAATATGTATTGACTATTATTAAACTAAGGACTATATAATGGAAAGTTTACATATAACTATCAATGTTGGGATGTAATTTTATTTATGTGTAATTTTTGTGTATCAATTATGTGTGTAAATGTTTATGTGTAATTAATTAATCGCAGTGTAATAAATTAATTATTGTATTTCACAAAACAACTAAGGTCTAGAAAGTTTTTGTACACTAAATAGATTAAATATAATAAAGGCATGTGTCATACATTACCTGTGTGTAAATTACAGGAATAGCTTTTCGTCGAGAACAGTAGAATTAATGTTATTATTATGATAATATTTGGTGCTCAATAATAAAATAAAGGTCAAATGTAATAGTTATAACATAGACACAATGAAAAATGTATAGGTACTAGGTAGTGACTAGTCTATCTAGTAGTAGATAGGGCACTCCGCGCTCGCACTCTGCACTAATCACAGATAAAAAAATAAGAATAAACAAGCAGTAGTCATTATAAGGCGTTTATACTTGTGAAGGCTTGCGAAGCTTCCATAAACACCAACGTGTAAATACGCTATTTGTCGTGGTTTGTGAATACTTGCGAGAGCTTGTTACCGATCCTGACCACTGTTGGTTGGTGCATCTATTGCTAGTGTCTTCGCTTGTCTTTGTGTTGTTGTTTTCTCTTGTAGACTTTTAATTTATTATATTACAACCCGCACGCGGCTTTCCCCATTAAGTGTGGATTAACACTTTCAAATTAGTAAATATATAAAAAATTTTAGCGACCTTTTTTATTTCATGGTTAAGTCGAGACAGGTGTCGGTCATTTTCTTTTTAAATCATGGTAGATGCTGATGTGATCTAGATACGATTTTAATAAATTTCATTAGGTCAGGAAACAACATACTCTATGCAATTATAAAATATATGGAGTTATAAAATATAAGTCAAGAGAAATAGCTTCTGTTATATGACTAATCAAGTCGACTGAATGGGGCATCTAGATCTTATGTTTTCTTGATAAATTACTTAACAAAATCTCTTCACTGAATTACATTAAAAATCTATAATGTATCTGTGAACGGTCGTTCTCTTTATATAATGATTCTTTGAGAGTTTTAGTTGTGGAAAGTGGAGTTCTTATTTTCAGTTTTACAATTTAATATGTTTTATGTAATTTTAATTTCGTGAGGATTTTTTTAATTTTGTTTTAGTATGTAAAAATCTTACTAAAGAATATGGTTTTTTTTTTATGAATTTAAAATTGTTCTTATTATAATGAATAAATAAATCACTGTGGTTATATGATATCTTAGAAGCGTTTTAATAATATGGATTATTATAATATGATATCTCACTGATTTAAGTTAAGCGGTTACATAAAAATAGACTTTTATTTATGTCAGTTTAGTTCAGTTCTTAAATTTTCGTATTCCGAATGTGCTATTTGAGCTCTTGCAATAAAATAATAAATTAATATAAAATATCAACGTAGAGGGCTAGTAATACATCATTTTTTTCAACACTACTAGTAAGCAATTTTATTTTGTGATACTAATGTATTGGCATAAAAATTTTGATTGAGAACTAAACACAAACATTGAACATTAAGGGGATGGAGAATTTCATATAAGGAGTTAACTTAGGATATGTGAAGAGGATGTGTAAGATGAATAGGATTATCTTAGCTACGTGCACAGGTGTGTGCATGTCCAAGGTGAAAACGGAAAATAGTTGATAAATCCTTAAATTAGTAAATATTTGAGAAATAATCCAAGTTCGCCTTGGGATATTAAATTGAATAGAACCAAAATACCTTTCTGAAATTTTAACAGAGCCCAGAATTTAGGCCAGCACATATCCATATGACATCTACTCATATAAATATGCGCTGGCCTAAATTGAGAGAGAACAAACCCTGGGCTGAAATATAAAAGTTATCTAAAGAGCCACACTGAATGGCTAACTTTGCACAACAGTCTGCAGACTCGTTTCGGTTGATTCCAGAATAACCTGAAATCCATGTCAAAGTAGCATCAAAGCCGTTTAAGATGACTTGAGTACAATTCTTCATGAATCCTTAAAATAATCGAGGACATGATTTGCTCAATTCTTATTTACTTTGGCGTGAAATTTTGTATTGGTGTCACCAGCTCACTTAGTTAGGTCAAAATTAGCGACAATGTGAGGATACTTAAACCTTAATGCGTGCAGGATAATGAATTACATGGATATTGAAATGAGAAAAAAAAGAAACGGAACTTCACAGTCCACCTGCAGAGTGTTGGTGAATTATACTGGTAAAATACAGAGAGGAAGGAAATATCCTATATTAATAGGAATTGGGAGAGAGGAGTGAATGGTAACAATAGATTCATATATTAAAAATATCACATAGTCTTTTACGAAGAGGCATTGTATATATATATATATATA
>JAXGGP010000028.1:4209254-4225080 GCA_035584415.1 Eueides aliphera
TAGCAAGGAAAATTATAGTTATTTTTTATGCCCGCGCATCCCTAGCGGGGTGGGCAAAGAGCAGAACCTCTTTTTATGTGATCTTCCTCCAATATCACAGATGACATGTTCGCCAAGGTTAATCGAGGTATTCTCCTAAATCTACTTCACTCACTCTTCGCTACCGGTTATATTAACAATTTCGAATAGTGCATCCTATTTTAACTTTGACTATGAGCACAATGACCTATTTATACTACTTTAACTTTAACTATACACTTTATGATCACATTTTATTACTTATTTATCATTCTTCATTATGAAAATATGGACCTAATTTTAAACAAAAAACTTTTGGGATAGCTTTTGGGTTAACCGTTTAGCTATAAGCAGTATGGTTGTAAGCTGGAATGTTTTTTGTTATATAAATATCTTTAATAACTTCATGAGCTTGAAAGTATTTTGCGGAGGAGGCGGAGATAGAGAGAGCTAAATTTTTCACAGATTTGTTGCGCCTATGCGTGTAATATTGTAGACACGATACATTTTTTATCTCTCTAATAGTGACTATGAATTTACTTTGCGGTTTGTACCTACTTATGTCTGACAAATTTATTATCAAAAGAATTTTACCATCTTCAACTTCCAATGCCTCAAATTCGGCGGAAAGTGGGAAACGGAAGTGGAACGGAGTATCTTAACACTACTTTCTCAATTTTTCTCTGTCGACACTGCCATATGCAAAAAATAGTTATAAAAAAACTATGACGATAGTAACATATGTATAATTTCTATTAATTATACGTAAATTGTCAAAAACTAATATTTTTATTTTTATAACGCGTTATATTTCTAATTAGAGAAACTGTAAACCAGCCTCCTCTTTGTAAGTTCGTCTGTCAGGACCATTTATCTAAATCTAAAATTCATATTCTATATACAGGTCGACAGTCCGTTAAATTACCGAAATACACTGCGTTGCTTACGTTGCTGAGTCAACATAATCAGAAGAATATTAGCGTCAATGTGTCTCTGGATTACGAATTTAATCTAGATGTGAGTACTTATAGTACAAATGAATTATAAAAATATAAATTCAAAATATAAAGACTGTTTCCGTTTCCGATTTTCTGAGGCATTGTGTGTTGGGCGACGAAATTCAACGCTGCGTTACCAGGGCGAGTATTTTTGGGCTTTATGCACATGGTAAGGTAAGTAGAGGGCTTGAGAATCTAGTATAATGACATTCCGTTCTGTTCTCCTCTTACTGCTTAATTTTAGGTAGTGCCTGTTGAGAAGCGGAACTCAATGCCGCACATTGCCTCGTTGCCAGAGCAAAGAAATTTAAATATTTTTCTTCGAGTGGAAATCGAACCGACAACCTGTCGTGCTCACAGTGCCACGCCCCTGTGCCCCTGCCCATACTACAAGCTCAGCTCATTTTATGAATGATATTAATAAGTAATAAATATAATTATGGGAGTACATAAAACATGGACCGGCTCCTTAGTTAGTAACGTCTAGAGCATTACATCAAAGTTTGTCATAATAATATGTGCATATTATACAAAATACTTGTCCATGTTCTACTTTGTTTCGGAGGAGTGCTGTTTTATAGAGTAATTAATGTACTTAAAACAGTGTCAATCGCCAACGACGCTCGAGGCTGTCATTGGTCGTTGTAACTGTAACAAGGTGGTCGGCCGTCGCTCTAATCTTTCTATTTTTGGAGCACGCCAACGAACACAGGTCATTAAATCGGAACAACCGAATAAATAATCATTGATATGTGTGTGTCAGTAAGCGTACTCTTATAATCTGTATTTTGATGTCAATCAATCTGCGTCCGAACCGCTGTGCCCACTGCGTATTTGTTTATTTATGATTGGCTGAGTAACTCACTCCATTACGCGTCTATTTATGGTTTGAATTGAAATGACATATTTTCAAATGTAAAACATACATAAATATTAAACGTATACTTATATACTCTTACATACCTACATATATTAGTAATACGTGCTAGATTAGTATTAACTATAAACTTAGAGACATAAGATTTTAAATACACCTATGGAATTTTTACTTATTACTAAAATGTATGATATTAAGTATTGAATGTCTTTTAATATTCATTTTGACACTTATTAAGATTCATAATTTAATTTTTGGATTTAATTTAGAATTTTTCCCTTGTGGGAAAAATATCATAGTGTACCTATTGTCAATTCTAAAATATTTATACAAAGCAGTATCATGGCAATATGAAATTAGGAATCTTGTGAGAAAATAGTTTTGACTTGGACTCTATGTTATCTAAAGGCATAAAAGGCCTTGACAGTAGATATTACAATAATGCAATTAACGATTCTGGTATCGTTCGCTTGCTTTAAAATAAAAAATTTGTACCTTCCGCCCTTGTTCTGTGAAAAATGTGAACAATAGAGAAGGTTGTTATCGTTAATCTTATCCAACATAGCGACGTCACAGCTTGCAGGGTCACGTCGCTTATGCGGTCAAGGAAGACATACAAAAATTGCCAACTGGTAAGCAACATAGAGTGTGTAGTGAGGTGTTATTCGTTATTTATAAACGTACGAAATGTCATTGCATTAAAGTTTTTATCATAAAAGTATCTCGTACTTGCATCATGTCAACACAATATCGAGTTTGAATGTTTTAAATGTATAGCATTCGCAATTACCATATTTAAAAAATTACACTCGTTGTCCAAATGCGTTAAAGCATAACTTTGATAATAATTGACCTGCTCCATTTTATAGAATCACAATAAAATTGTTACGTGTTTATGTATGCAATGCTACGAGCATCGCAGCTAAACGGCTTTCTTTTACTTTTTTAGCTCACTTATCAAAAATGTAGTAAGCAGAGGGAAGTGTAATTAAACCTTTACAATTATTTTACTACATCGGCGTATAGATACTTTCAAGGCTGTATTGCTAAACGAATCTTTATAAGCTGGCATAAATGATCAATTTATGAACATTTGTTCACTATTTAAATAAAATATACATAGTTGGCTAATTGACTTATGGATTCCGAATGATAATAAAATAGACATCTTCTAATAGAGTATTCTGTATTATGGACTCGGAATACGTGTCTGAACTGTTTCAGCTCAAATTATTAAACAAAGTATCCTCACTACATTACATTATAAATAGTTGTCGTGCTGTAATAACACTGATTACAACTTTTTTTTTGCTGTGCAAACTCCATCCACATATCGCACGACAAAGAGGACGCACTGCTAGATATGAAATTTCCTATTGCACCTATTCTAGCGGCATCGCATATCGGTGTTGGTTGAATGATTATTATGCGTTCAATCGCGCGTACGGTGCAAATATTTCCCAATTCCTTAACGGTTGTCGTTGTCGTTAATCGATATGTTTTTATAGCATCTTTGTTTTATTGTTTTTCACACTCATTCGTATGACTACCTGTAAACGAATATACAGACCTTACCCGCCTCCCGAATACGTTATATACATATAAATAGTTAAATATTTATTATTCTTAAACCATTTCTAATATAATAATCAATATTTTCTTTCTTAACTTAGAAAAATCACAACGTTATGGTAAACAATCATGGTAAACAGGATATGGCTGTAATTAAGTACCTAAAAATATTATTTATAATATATACCTACTCATTTTCCTTGTGGCTAAAACGATCTTTGCTACTGTTCTTACAATTAGTTCAATTTGATTATATTCAATTAATTAAATTTCTCGTTAAGTACTTATTTTTATGACGAAACGCACAGAGAGTAATACGCTATATTGTACAATACTGGGCGGTTCCTTGAGAAATCTTAACACTTTCACCACGTGAAAAACTCCGGTTATGTCATTATCTATACTTATAAATTTACTTCAGTACGCGTATAACTTAAAACAATATCAAATACAGCGCTAAGCACTATTTATTATAATATTAAGCACAATTAACAAATTCTCTAATGTGCTTATATTTATAATCGCTATTGTAACTGTACGTTTACATAATAAACCTATACCTTTTAAGTAATTGTATATCAGAAATATCTGTATAACAGCAGATGCACTTTTTGTTACTATTTGACAATATTTCTAGTCCAATAATAATATCAACCATAAGTGATAAACATACTTATAAAATAAAAGAGTTAACGTAAAATTAACATCATTAATATAAGACAGGTACTTAAATATTGCTTTACTTTATCCGTCGTTACATCATAACCATTTAGGTTAGCTGTAGAGACTTTAGTTGCATGTAGTACGTACGTGCAAACTATTACATATTATTATGTATTCATTATATTTGGTTTTTGCATAATAAAATAAAATACATATATAAATAATTATAAAATATGTTTAATAAGTAGCATATATAAAAAGATAAGTGATGGTGCCAGTTAATAATTTGTACACGACCGTCGTGTGAGGAGAGATGGCAACTGGCCGCTCTGTGCCGCGGGCGTGTCAATGCCGTGTCACCGCAACTATTCTCATTAGCTGGTAGTCAGTCGCAGTCAAATACAGACGGTTATATATAACATTTCAAGCACCATCAGTCATTGATGAGGTCCGTAACAAATATAATTAATCAAACTTATTCATTTCTTACTTGGCCTGTCATTCGAAATAAGGTTGTCAAAAAATATTTAAACCTAAACCATCACCTGATGTATGTTACGCAATAAGTTTCACTTATATGTCTATATATACATACATGCATACATAGCTATACAATGTATCAGAGGGAGCTAGGGAACCTATGGTTAAGACACTCCGTTTCACTTCTGTTCCCTACTTTCCGCCGAATTTGAGGCATTGCATTTGCTTTGCCTTATTACTAGAGCAAAAAAATAAAAACATTTAATATTTAATATAATTATAAAAAAACTCACAGTTAAAGTTTAATGCCAAACTAGTTCTTTATTCTAACTATGACGGAAACATATTGCAGAAGATAAAAAAACAATTTTTTTTAATTTTTTATTTTTCTCTAATTGTGTATTGTTCTTAATCAATTGTATGATTATTTTACTTACAGAAAACGATTTTAGATTTTTGACTTAAGGCTTCAGGAAAAAAAAATGTTTCAGTTTTAATATTTGAAATTCACTATAATTTTATATAAAGTTATAATTATTTTTTATTCGATTGTACTCTAAATTACACAAGGTTTCTTGTACCCTTTGATATCAAACTAACGATGAGTGTTTTAGTTTATAAATAGCCTTTTTAATTATATTAATTAAAAAGAAAAGCTTTTGGCAAGAGTATAAAAATATTCTGTTCTGGTGTCTAAGATTTTGTGTTTTGTTGTACAATACAGAAGGCATTATATCTACATAAACATTTTATAATTACTACTGCAATACTCACAGTTTACGACCAGCCTTATAGCGTGAAATTCCGCCCCGCAACACAAACAGAAATTTAAAATTATGATTCTAAATTTCATTAGTACCTAGAAATGTTTATTAAGTCCATACCACCGCTATACATATATATAAAAAGAAATCTATCTTAGAAGAAACCTATTCACCGGCCTCTACGATGTGCCTACACACGATACCTCTTTTGTGCGTTGTTGAAAAAACGCCGTTTATTACTGCAATATGTTCAGTGTTTCTCGCAGATTAGTCTGTGTATGCAGCAGTTCATGTGGGTAATAATAGCCGTAGTTCAAGCGGTTAAAACGCTTATATAGTTTTAAATAGTAACACTATAGGATATAAATAGTAGTATATACATAGTACCTATGTACATGATAACAAAGTGAAAACAAATTGTAAACTTAATTACATAATTTTGTCAATAAGTTCAACGTCCTATTTATTAAGAAACCACTTTTAAAAACCTGTTCCTTAACTTTGGCTTTGGACAAGCAAATAAAATTAAAACATTCATATACTACGTGTTGTCTATAATATTACCGTTGTCCGCCAAGTCGATGCAAGAAATCAACATATCTGTACCATCCTTTTCTCGAAGCAGTACTGGTAATTTTCGACCTATATAGCTTCGTTGTGGATGAAACTAGGAAGTTGAATATTGATCGCTGTCCGTGCATAGAAGATATATAAGCAAATATTATCCCAATCTTTAAAAACTATATATTTTTGTAACTGAGACTGTTCACGCTATTCTCAGAAACAGCTCGACCATTTTAATTTCATCCTCTGCATTCCCATTTTCACAGGCTTTCTTTAGTGTTTACCCTTTTGTTTCATTTTAATTGATTTATATATAAAAAGATACACCATTTTAAAAACGTCGATTGAATTGGCTGAAACTTTAAATTTCTATATGTTATATGTGTATAAATATTACAAATGATTTATAATATCTATATATCATTTATAATATCTATATTTCTAACAACTCTGTAACTAATCACTGTCTGTACATGGAAGATATATTAATAAAAATCTTATTGGGAATCTTTACTTATGTGATAGGGACCGAAATAGTACATATAAAAATTTTTGTCTGTTTGTTTATTTATCAATTTGTCTGAGTGTTTAGAAACAACTAACCAGCCTACGTTTGCTTTTGATATTCTTTGTATTCGATAGTCTATCTTAAAAAAAAATTGCAAAAAACGGTGGTTTAAACCTTTCGTGCCTGCTCCGCATAAAATGCCTAAACTTACACGTAAACGTCAACATGGACATCGGAATTATACTCCTTTAAGAGTTGTAAAAAAATTGGTGACTATATATATTTATCTACCAATACCTTCTCGTTTTATTTGTCTTAAGAAGAATTTCAGTGTTAAATAATTATTTAATATTGAAATTCCTGGCAAACAATTTTTTTCTTTTTTTTATGTTACTTTACTTTTCAATAAAGTCCTTTCGTTTTATTTTGTTGGCAACAATTTATGCCATATTGTTCTATTTAGATAAAGAGTATAAATATAAATAAAGTTGCAAATTTCACAAGCTTTATACTTATAGATGGTAAATACCTAAGAATGATTGACAGAACTAAATAACTATATACTACTTAATACGCCACAATATCTCTTCCGTCACACCTTAAATGTTGTTGGAATTCAAACTCTCATGCTTTAGTTTATGCTTTAGTCTATGCTTTAGTTTTACAGGACTAAATATATTTTTTTTCATACTCATAGCGTTCTATAAATAAAAAATAATCCAATTCAGTTAACACATACCATTTTATTTTGGCATTTTTCCTGTAACATTATTGTTTGTTTAATAAAGTATTTTTTAGTCATGTAGTTTTGTTATAAGTAACTCCGCTTTCAATACCTACCAACAGTAGGCTATTAACAATGCACTAATAGAGACGGGAAAGTCAACAGACAAAATGATAGCACCCCCCTTTTAGCGTCTTGGTCAAAGTAAATATGCATATTTATTGGGTCTAGCTGTAACAGTTTATGTAATAAAATCTAAGAATCTCAATTTGAACCACCTATAACAATTATATCCTCATGAAACTTGGCAATTATTCATAGCTTAGCTGACAATACAATAATAAATGGTATCAACGAGCTGGTGTGATGATGGAGCCAGAACCAGGAGTATAAGAAATCTTTAGAGGTTATAAGTTAACCATTAGAGTTTAAGATCATACAACCTATACTTCCGAGCACATCATATATTATTTGAATTTCGTTGGTGTAGAAAAATATTTTTTCTAGTTTTTGTAAAGAAGAATAGTAAGAATGTAAATTAGTAGTAGAAATATATAATTTACAATCGTATTTAAAATAAATTATATTAACATCATTATTATTTATTGCGAACAAGTGCATATTATATATTCTATAGGTATAGGTCGTTTAAATTTTTAAATGAATTTTAAGTAGATTCTGTAAAAAATCCAAGGCTGTAATAATATTAAAAACATAAATTTGACTAATAATCATTCATTATATCCGTCATTAACATATTATAGATTTATTGTTCATAATTGACAAACCTGCGTCGAAAACAGTTATAATTTATTCTTTTTAGATATGATTGGCTTTAGGCAAAAATAGAACGGAACAAGTCTTCAGACATCCTGCAATATTTAAACGTATTGACCTTTAAACCTAATAAACTGATAGGCATTTTCTTTTTTTTATTTTATGCAGTCGCTTTATTGTTTTCTCGACTTAACTCTCGACTGCACGACTCAAAATTACGGCTAAATATCTAGTGGTAAAGATCTAAAACATGCGTCCTCCTTTAGTCTTTAGTCTAAAGCGGTCTTCAACCTCCCACAACCGCGGAAGGAACCCTCTGAAGAACGCGTTCTTCTCGCTAATACAACATAATTATACAGCAAACTTATATTTTTGCGTATATTGTGCCTATAGAAAGTAGTATATAGAAACTAGTAGCCACTGCGAGTAAGCCTCCCAGTATTATCAATTACATTTTTTTTATGTCTTTCATGCGTAGTTGTAAATATTTTTATTGAATTTAACATTTAACTTTTTGTTAAATTGAATTTGTAATTTAACCTTTCCCATTTTGTCATCCCCATATATCTAAATATGTTTATATATCTGTTTTTTATATATGGCGTTGTAGAGATCAAACGAATGGACCGATTTTGATGACTCTTACTTCTATTGATTCTAATCTTACGGCCGTCACTAATGAATAAATACATGAAAATGATAAAAATACATTATAACTTGTGTGTCAGACGACATATTGTCAGTAAGAATAAAATCGTTAAGCTGTATCAAGTAAACGTATCGTTGAATAGGTATTCAATAATGATTGTTAGTTAGGTTTGTTGCGTGACTTTACTTTCAGTACATGGATGTATAACTAACTATTCGAAATTATTTTAACAACTATTCTTACAAATTTTTATACCTTTAACAAGTATATTTTATTATTTCGTTAGTGTGCACTTTTCACGCGATTAAAAAGGCTATTAAGGTCTGAGCGAAGCCTAAGCGTAAGCCTACTGTAAGTGGAATTTGAAAGTGATTTCATAATAAGATTGTTTTTTTTTTCAAAATCCAAATATTTTCGAGTAAGCCATTACAAGAACCTTGTCAGTTACATAAAAATCTCAATAGTGTCAGTCCTACGTCAAGCTACTACTAGCTCGCACCTCTGCTGAAAAGAGTTAAGAAAGTCTACAGATGCTATTTAAAATATAATTTTTATTCAATTGGCTACTACTACCTAAGAGAAGAGGGTTATGAAAATAAGGAACAATATTTTTGTCTACAAGTTTTTGTTACAAGGAAAAATATTTTTGTCTAAAGTCTCGTAAGTCATTAAAAGTAATCATTATCAAACTATTTTTGTTTGGGGGATAAATATTTATCTACCCACTGGGTATGTTGGGGTAAAAAGAAGCCTGCATGTTGTTTCACAGACTTTTCTATCTTGTCATGCCAGTCCTGTGGGTAAAAGAACTTGAAAGAAACACACCTATTTAAAATCGCAGACATATTGATATATATTATAAATTATAAATGCCTATCAGGCTGAACATCATTTGCTAAAGCCATCCATTAGTTTGCCTGAGCTTTATCGTTGTAAATAAGATGTTCCAAATATTGATTTTATATATGTGAATAAGTTTTCTTTATTTATTATACTTTAGAATTAGAATGGATTATTTCAAAATCTTCGATAGCCTAGTTCCTGTCTTTAATAACAATCCAACAAAAAAAAATTCTGTTCTTATAATTCTTAATTATTGTAATCCCAAAGTTTTGAAAATGCATATTATATTTAGAATCAGGAAACTTAAGCTTGGAAAAAAAATTCTCTCCAGAATTCCAATTTCTAAATAAAATAAATATTATTTACCAATTTTTAAAAAGTTTTGGACATTTTTTTCGTATATACTTACATGATTTACAGTAATAACGCTTTCCATATATTAAAGTTATTAAGATAAAACAACTTGGATTCTAACAATTATGTCTCCAGCATCGTTATATAAAACAACGTAACAGCAAATAAGAAAGAAGCCCTCATTCGCACGCATTATCTCACGTTTTATGTATTACTTAATTTTGAATACTTTTATCTAAAGCCGCTTATTATGAAAATAATTAAGAGTATTAACATCTTTCATTTTATACTACATTCACAAGTTCAAGTTACTTGGATGTATAATACTTGAATAGCTCTTTGATGAACGTTTGTTTCTCGCCATTATAACCTACATCAAATATTAATATTTTTTTCTCGTGAGTATTTGTATTTTATTAGTTTGTTTCTCGTCATTATAAGCTATATGAAAGGGTAATAATAAAACTCAATAAGATCACCATGCCACTTGCCGACTCTGAGGCTCTCTGATTTCTCGGTTTGATTAACTTTGGTGGAAAGGTGAAAATGTCTTGTCAGAATCAGGATAACGGGAAAACAAGCTAATGAGGTCCTGTCGGCACAACCTCGTGATGATAAAACTTATGCACGTCTCGAGTCACCCTTGGCTTATAATACCAATACTACAGCCAAAGTAGTATATCTTTTGCGGGCGGCTATCTAGTGAAATGAGACTCATTTCAATCAGTAAATAAATATATATTTTTTGTCAGGATCAGATCTGCGCCTTACCTGTTGCTTGCTGTCAACCACGATTGCTATTTTTTAAAACATCCATTTTGTAGATATGCTCATAAAGCCAATTTTGATCTAAATAAAACGAGTATACGAAATATCAATATTTTTTTTATATTTTCAAAATGATCCCTTTCCTTTTTTTACAATTTTTAAATATAAAAATGGTTATTGTAGTACAATTTAAGAGTAGCCCACTCTTAAATGGTAGCCCACATTTACCACATCCATATCTTAAAAACTAACGTAAGAAACTTGGGAACCTAATGTGTTATGTTGCTTTTTTTTTGCCACGTTTTGAAATTAAATATTTAGTTTCCTCGAGTGGTTATTAAACCCAGAACCTGTAGCGTTTACAGTAAGAAGTCACCTCAATTTAAATTAATCAAAGTTACAAAAAATGAGTAAAAGTTTTTTTCAAAAAACTAATAACACCAACAAAAATGCTTACATAAGTTTAAAAATGGTGTGGCTTGTTAAATGCTCTTATGCATATGCTATTTTAGCCTATGTTTCTATGTATTTTGACTCTATGAATAACTGCCCACTTTTAAATATTCGATAGCGATAACCAAGATACTCACAGGGCCAAAGTTTAGAGTTTTATTCAAAGATTTTGATATGTCTAACTTCAAATAAGGCAATTATAATTTAAACTCCAAATAAATGAATACCTAAGTATAAATTATATAAATAAAACAATTAAATAACTCAAGCGTAAGCCAGTTATCTCAACGTATCTGTGGCCTGGACCAAATCGCAGGAGCATTTAGATAAAGTCGAAATAGAGAAAAAGTCACATTCTGCGCCACGACGGGGTCAATTTTGATATATTACATAAAATATTTTTATATTGTACTTTAAAATATCTTTCTATTACAACTTAAAATATTTTTGATAGTAAATATTTTAATTACGAATGAGAATTATAATTTGCAACTTGAGATGAGATGAATTTAAGGTGTAAAAATGTAAATATGAAGTATACGAATTAGAGGTTTATCCAATGTATGCTCAGACACTGTTGACAGTGATTGATATCAGACATGTGTTCCTTCACCCTAACCGATGCTTCTCTTTATATGACCGATGTATGATAATCCACAATCTAGTGTATTTCTTCTTTTCAGTGGTCTCAAGAATTAGCTCACTATCTTGTTAGGTTTAAAGATATTTTTAATGAATTTTTTTCTTAAGATATTGTGAATCCTGTCTATAATTCCCTTCTGTTGCTAAAAGTGCCAAATGCCTCTTTACTATGGGTGGCTTGTTGGTATTTTGACGACGTGCAGTTCTGATAAAGGGCAGTCTCACTCCCTGTCAATACTCCTCCCGTAGGTGTTCAACGTTGAAGAGGTGGTGGGCTCTCTGAAACAAATATTTACCAACGGTAGATAACGTTCGTTCCTCGTGAAGACATAACTTTGTTTTCATCACTTCAAAAAATCACTTTGTTGGTGGTCTATCCGTTTGTCAAGACCATCGTGAAATTAATATCAAAGTTTTCTGTCTACCGTTAACTTGAATCACGCAAAAAAATTAAGAGTCTTTTCAATATTTTGTATAAAATACACCTAATAATCATAAAAAACTTTTACCATTAGGGTGGTTACTTCTTATGGCCATTTACATTTATAGATTTGAAAGAAGTCATAAATTAAAATACAAATAGATGAACTCTCTTAAGTTTGTCAATTTCATTCGCTGCGCTATTATAAGATATCGGACTTATATATTCATTAATTTTACAATACAGATAAAAATTACACAAAGTTATTACTGTCGTTTATTTTACGAGTATAATCGTTTATTAAAAATGCATCTGCAAGCGTAACGCTGTCGCCATTGATTAGATGTGCTTCCCAATGGCCAGAAATTGCGGAAAATGTGCGGGAATCCGACTCGCACTTGACTGCTTTTTTAATGGACCACAGACTTAAATATTTGGATGTAAATGGACAGTCAGACAGACGGACAACATAGTGATCTTAAAAGAATGTCGATTTTACTTATAAGTTAAGGAAACTTCATATTTCATATCTTCATTTATTGTTACACATCTATTAAGAATTAGTTACATTAATATATTAACTAATTCTCATTTGATCAAGAAACAAAACTATACACTTAAATGTTTCTAGAGCGTTCTAGTCCTATATTTATATGATATTGATTGCAGCTATGCTTTAGTCGCATATCATTAATGACATGTTACGTAAACGCCTTTCCCCAGGCACTATGGCGGACGCCCGCACTGATGTTGGTACAGACCAACGGATATCAGTAAAACTCGACGTCGCGCACGGGCATGATTACCTACTAACTTTATATATTTATACTTAACACATTAAATCAAATATGTATACTTTGTACGTGTATAATTAGAGTTTTCTTCGGGGCCAGCCAGGACAAAGATAAAATTAATACATAAATAAATATCGAAGTATTTATTATTACTTATGCCAAAAATAATATTTTGATAAAAAATACCAGGTTGGCACTGACCTCAAAGGCAACAGAATTATGTATTACCTTCAAAGTTATTAATTTAAATAGTATATTAGGTTAGTATAAAAAATAATTTAAATAACTATTTAATATTATAATCTCATTTGAACTACCCAAAGTTAATAATTCTTTATCTTAATCTCAAAACATAGTAAGATGAGCCACTTCAAGTAAAATCTTGTGAAAATAGAAAAACAAAGAGCACTTTCATTTTAATGTACGTATTCTTTATCCAATAACTTTCTCAAGCTGTCAACTTTAGCTCGTCTTTATTGTATTTAATTGTCATAATAAGTTTTAAATATTGTTGTTCAAAATTTAACATCACATTTTGCTTTTCTACGTTGAAATCTAATTTTTTACATATTACCTTTTGTGTTGGTGGAGATTATGTTCATAATAAAGACATGTATCAAGGAATAATGCTGCGATAGCTTCTTTCTCTTAACCTAAACTTTCAAAAGAGATCTTGTAAAGCAATATGAAGTGTTCATTTATATAGTCTGTACATATAATAAAACATAGAAAAGTCGATTCAGCACATGATAAATATAAAAATATTGATTGAGTCTGTTCATTATTAACACGAAGTATCATACTACTGCAGTTATTGTCGTTATCAAATGTTTTTGTTATACAATAATTTATGTTAAACAATAATAAAAAAATATTATTATTTATTTATCAAAAATGGAAACCAAAAAAACACTTGCCATATTCTTTTACTATCTGTTGTTTAGTTTTTATTTTCGCGAATTATGTATAAACTATCGACAAACAAAAGTTTCTATATTTTGATATGCTAATAACTTATAGCAAGGAGGTACATCTTATTCGCCCCGGTATTCGCTATATATACCGTTAAAAAAAAACGAAAAGGAAATAAAGCCAAATTACTTTGAATATTGATAACTACGAATTAAAAATGAATGAATATTGGAATAACAAGGGACTAAACCTCAATTGCAACATCTGATTACATCTTGACGTTCAAAGTCATCATATAACGTCGTTGACTTGTAACTAAAGCTATTCTTAATTAAGTTCTTTTTAGTAATCATTCTTAATTAAGTTAAATAAATTGTTTATTTTTTATTTAATTAAAAAATAAATATGGTAACTACTGTCGGGGTTAGCAGTGAAGTGGTGATATATCGCATTAAAATGAATTTGGAAAGTTATTACTGATTGTGAGTTGATCATTAAGAAAAGTTGATATTTTGTTTAATTTATATGGTGGTGTGAATAGCAAGTAGAATTATCTTAAATAGTACAGCTGGGCGGCATAAATGACACTTTTTTAACGCACGGTTAAGTAGTTTTGGTAGGTAATAAGTACATATACATTTTAGTATATACATATTTGTAGTATATACATTTTATTATTTCCAAAACAATTAAAAATGAAGGTATATTATATTCAAATTGTAATATTATGTATATTCAAATTGTCCACATTATAAATCATTAAATAAGAGCGCTCCAAACATACTACATATTTTAATTAGAGAACTAACCCATATCAGTCCAATTAATAAATAATGGATGGACTGGTTAAACTAAAATGGTCAACGAAGGCGAGGGCGGGCTGCCAGTCAAGAAATAAACATGAAATCTGTTTAAATATGACTTTTAGCATCTAGACAACATTACCTATGGATATATTATTTAGTAGTAAGTAGTTCTTTAAAACATACGTCGTAGTTATAAAAGTTGGATGTATTTATCAGCTTCACGCTGTATGGCAGGGTAGGCAGAGGGAACTTGGCATTCTAGTGTTAAGACTCTCTGTTCCACTTCTATTCCCCACTTTTCGTCGAATTTAAGGCATTGCGTGTTAAGTGCCGGAACTCAACGCAGGCAACTCTTTTGCCTTGTTACCAAGTTCGATGTATTATATTTATGTATATCGACAATGCATTATACTTATACTATATTAAATATAAAACTATTTTAATGATTCTAGTTCCGACATATGCAATACAGCGTGAAGCTATAAAAAATAAAATTTATAATAATCGTTTTTATAATAATTGATAAAACTCTACACTATTGAGCTTGTTTTCTACACAGTCAGGTTTTTATTTACCGTACCTCAATTCGTTCGATCCGTATCTAAAAGAAATATAAATAGATATGTGATAGATTAAACAAAGCCAAAGCCAGACCCCGGCCCCGCCTTTCTTTTGCGACACGCAATAGGTTAAAAATGCATTTTCTTGTTAATACCTTGAAAAAATACATTCAACTACGATTCTATTCTAACTATTACTATATAGTAAGTGAGAATAGTTTTCATTATTATCATATTATATATACTAAAAAAACAAATTTATTTTAGTGTCTTGTTGAATTATGTGAAAGTCAAATGTGTAACGAAGTTGTAAAATGTTAGTTTCATTTTTAACACTTCTAGTCTAGTATATATATTTTTATAATTTATACATCTTTTACCCTACCTTTTGGCTTCGCCCCGTTAAATTATATAATTAATAGAGATAACTGAGTTATATTTGAGTTTATTTGATGACACATTCTAAATACCTGGTCTGAGGTAAATGCTTCGATCAACTATTGAATATAGTTGATCGAAGGGTAACTGTGACGGCATGTACCTACACTGAAAAGATTATTGTTGCCAAATATCTGGTAATTTAGATGTGATAATGTAACAGAAGGAAAGACACACAAAGCAACTTTCGCACATATATGTGTATATATATATATATATATATATATATATACACATATAT
>JAXGGP010000028.1:4230511-4245236 GCA_035584415.1 Eueides aliphera
ATATTCTAATTGCCAATACCCGTGGAAGTATAGAGAAGAGAATTAGAAGTATAAATACATGAAACACCAATATAAAAAATATTAAATACCTATATATAAAATATTAATATACTTATTTTTTATTTTTTTCTGATACATCTGACAAAATAATAAAATCACATTTTAGTGTGATGATAGTATCGTGTAAGTTCTTCCGAGGAGTCCTGTAACATTTAAATTGGTCCCGACTGATAATTTTTATGTTTAGCATTATTGTTATGTTTTATTACTTTTACTTTCATTCAACACGATATTTGTTTTATTTATTTGTATTTTTCTGCGTTCATTGTTAAAATAATATCAAATTTTTAAATCTGCGTCGCACAGAATATAATATGCTTCTAGTTAATTCAATCAAACGATACGAGTTATGCATCGTTTTTGCTTCATTTTGTATTGAAATATGCCGCATGATCAAAAGTTATAAAGGAAGTAGGTACTCTAATTTCATGGAGGCACAATGATGAAATTTGGAGAGATGTGAGAACTTCAAACACAGTATGTTGTTTGTAGACAAGGACCATTACATAAAATTATACTTGTAGTCATTTTATATAATTTGAGTGCATACTCCCGCAAACTTAAGCTTAGGGGTTTAAACCTGTTATGTTCTATAAAAAACGTTTCCGATGCAAATATCATTATTAACTATAATTATTTTGTTAATATAAATATTATTATATTGTTTTTCGTGCTTCACGCTGTGACTTCCGTTCCCGATATTCCGCCGAATATAAAAAGGAAACATCGCGTATAACACTAAAACTTTTAAAAGGTTTTTTTTTCAATTTGTATCCATAGTAGATACATATTGTGTATTAATAAATTATTAAGCAGCAATATATTTCTTTTGGATGTCGTCGTTCGTTTCACCGCAATATTTGTTTGCCCAATAGAGATTATTATGACACTAACGATTATAGCAATATGCTCGCCACTCATCGTCTCGTGGCTGAACTGACCCCGCCAATTATCAACGAACATATACATCGAACAGCATAACTATCCATTTATTTACACAATATGGTATATAAATAACATTCATTTAAGATAATTCCTATACAGCTGTAAGAGTTATACATTTTAGAAATCTGGGTAATCTGTATCCCGCACATGGCAGGGTAGGCAGAGGGAACCCAGGAACCTGGTGATAAGACACCCCGATCCACTACCGTTCCCCACTAAAATCTACTTTTAGTAGAAGCTCTTTTCTGTACATTAAAAAACCTTCTCCAAATAAGTTTATTAAGGTAACATAAAAAACTTTTGTTAGGCATTTAAGGTTAATTTAGCGCTTATTGTGTATCAGCGAAACACTCAAATAGTCATTTTAACATCACTTGGCTTGTTTGTTGATGCCAAGGTCAATCTATAAAAGGTGTCATCTTCATCCTATATTAGGTAACTTGGTTTACTGATTCGTTTAATAGAATCATTTTATTCAAATACTTACTTATCTGACGAGACGAGGCGTACCAATAAACCTAACTATATTTAGGTTGGTTTATTGGTACTACTTTGCTATATTTATAGTATTTCTTTGGATATTCTTATTTTATGCTATTGCAGCGATGAATATGTACGTATTTTATTTTCTAAGTATGATATTTAGCTTCTAAATTTGTTTATATAATGTTTATAAATACACAAATATTGAATGTAAAACCTTGACGTGATGCTCCAATACCATATGGAATCAATAGCATTCCCTTTTCCTTGCTAACACCACATTTCTCCATCCTCGCAATCCCGGTCACTAGATTACAGATGAGCGCGACGCTAGAACTGTATTTCACCAGTTTGTATGTACGACACAAAGTGACGCTAAAGTCTACATGTTGAAAATTATCCTTGCGGATGGTTTGATAAAAATAACATATCACTCCTAGTTTTGGTCTTCAAAAACTTAGTAAGTATTTTATGGGACATAGTACACGTATGTATAATAAAATTCCACAAGTAATTTTAAATTTGCCGCTTCAAAAATTTTAAGTGAAAAGTAAAAATATATTGTTGGGCAAAGCATTATTCAATTCAAAGTTATTACCATGATAAGAATATATGGGATTAAATAATGTCGATACTCACTCAGGAAGCTATGTTATATATTTACTTTAATCGATATTTTGAAAAGAGCAATTGTTGAGTATTTTGCCGGCTCTTCTCAGCAGACCCGTCTTCCGAGCCAGTGGTAGCTTCCTGTAGGACTGACACTACACACATTTCTATGTAACTTGACGATTCATAAGTGCTTGTAATGGCCTAATTGAATAAAGAATAATTTGATTTGACATAACATAGTATATAGGAGAGGGTTACGTATTTTAACTTCTCTTTTTTACGCTACTAGCAATTAAATAATGTTTTAGAATATTGATTTGAGAAAAAATTAACTTAATCGTCTATAACTTGATCAATTAATCAAAATGATTAAGTTTCAAGGTGAACCCATAAAGAATGTAACATAAAAGAGCGTAAATTTTAAATGCTTATATATACAGTTTCGACATAAGTAGTATGTGTCTGTGAAATCTATATAAAATAATATAATAAATCTTAGACGTTTGATTATTTATAACATTACAGTTGGTATAATTAATATTTTGTTTGCGTGGTTGATATTGACATTACAAGGAAAAATATAAATAATAATAAAAATAAACAATAGTACGAATATAAGAACAATACAAACGTAGTAACATATAAATAAAATAAGGTGTCCTTGTTTAAGTGTTGTTATTTTTCTTCCCGGCTATCTTTGGATGTAGAAATTGCATAATGGTGGGCACGTTTTATATAGAATATTTAATTAATATATAACACAAAAGGTACAAAATACAAATAAATACATACATATTTGTTACATACTTACCCATTCTCTATACGATAAAGAGTCGTTCGGCTTCTTTAATAATAAAGGAATTACACGAAAAGGAAAAATTGTTGAGTAGAATTTTTAGCAATAGATTATTGTCTTCTAGTAAGGAATATGATAAGCATTAAACAACACAGAATATATTATACTAATAGAGATCATATTTACTCAGGTACATCAAACATGAAGAATTAAAATGAAGATAAAAAATTAAATGATTTCGAAACCGCTAAGGTTTATTAAATAAACTTTATTTAATTGCTCCTGTTAAATGTCAAGATATAAAACATCAACGCAATAACGAATCGATAATAGGAGTGAGTTAGCCAGCGTTATTTTGGTAGGTATTGGTAAGAACGTGTGCAGCCTTCCCTACCACACATAGGCAGCGTAAACCTTTCTAATTAACTTTTCTACTAGTGGTCCCCAGGATTAATACTGGTCCACCACTAAAGCTTCGTTAGCAATTCGCTAAATGGATAAAATCCCCATCGATTATTATAAGTATCATTTGTGACTTATCAATATTCGACAATTATCGAGGACTGTCAAATAGTATAGATTATTTTATTTAAAAAATCACTTTCAGCTTAAAATATTTGCTAAAAGGTGATATTTGATCGGGGTCATCGTTTACTCTATCTTTATATTATATAAAGTAATTTAGTCAGAATATGAATCTTCTATCCCAAAGCGCTGTCGGCGTCCGTACAAGCGAGAAGAAAACCAATCAACCAGCACAGAAAATATGTTAAGAGAGCTCGATATAGCAAGTAGTATGTCAAAATTAAGTGTTGAAAGCGTTACTGAAATCTAATAACAATGTCAGAACCGTAACCTTTTGATTATTTATACCCTGTCTGATGTCGTCGATGATATTGACTAAAGCAGTAGTCGTACTAAGACCGTGGCGAAAGACGGATTGTGATTTAACAATTTATGCTCAGGGAGGAATGGTCTTAGTTGATTGTGAAGTAGACGTTATAGCATTTATATTATAATGGACGAATAGAAATTGGACGATAATCAGATAAGGACCAACGAATAGGTAATTCGGATATAAAATTTATAGAATATAGTCCTTTTTGAGTGAATACTTGCCTATTACTTTTGAAATTTAAAGCTAATAATATAAAATTTTATTTTGTGTTGAGTGTCGGAACTCAATATCGCTCTCTGTTCAACGATCATGTACAATCCCCCGAGAGTAAATCGTATTTACAATCACCTCGCGCCATCGCACTGCGCCACGACCATCTAGTGGTTAGCCAACATCTGAGCTGCTTAGCCAACGCAACCAACAGATACGAGCATTGTTTCTTTTGTGTATCGTGTTTTGTATAAAAACCGCCGCGATTAAAACCTAACATCCCATTGGTCTCCACAAAATTGTAAGTTTTGGCAAGAAAATTTGCAATATACATAAAATTTCTAAATTTGAAAGTATACAGGGTTTAGGTATATAACAATAAAAAAAATGTGTAAAAATTTCCATTTCCCACTAAGTTTTTAGAAATCTACCTTATCAACGTAAAAATATGTTTATACTTCATTTTATACAAATCAGTGCAAGCTTAAGTTGTTAACTTTTACAAATCCAATTTTTTATTCGGCGGGGGAGCCGGACTGGTACTTTGCCCGTTTTTTATTATTATTTGAACTATAAGAGTTCTTCATCATCTGATGACTTGAACTTTTAATGAGAATGGAAAATGCTTATCATGCTCAACAACTCTTAACCGACTTCCAAAAAGGAAGAAATTTTATTTTCGACTACTATGTTTTGTACGCCTGCGCCTCGATTTTTCTACGATTTTACTATTACTGAATTATTTTTATGACACTTGGTTGTCCCACTGCCACCAAGTGTCATAAAATTAATATTAAAAGATAACTATGTTCGTAATGGGACTTTATATACATTTGTAACACAAGTCTTGTAAAGGCCCCAAGCACACATGACACATAAAAATATAATATTAAATATTGGATACTCTACAACCCACTGTAGTGTTAAGATATTACAATAATGGGACGCATAGAAAAGAATGAATAAGTATTATAAAAATGCTTTTCATACAAGAGATATCAATCAGTTATGTACTTGTTCGTAGTATTTCAAAAGTAATATAGCCTTTGAGCATTATTTTATTTAATGTATTTCAATGTAAAGAGCTCCTACATAACAGGTCAAGGGTGGTATATCTAATTGTATTGATAAACTCAACATTCAATGTTTAAAACATATGAATTACCACTTATTTTTGAATACTGTTACTTCATTTAAATGTTATGGTTCTCTTGAAGTTTACTTTAAAAAAAACACTTACCAAAATGAAAAATATTTGTGTTAAATTTTTTAACTATGCTTTTTAAATGTTTCCCTTTAAAAAAACCAAATTTTTAAAAATGCCTCATTTACCCTATTTGTTATTTTAAGTTAATGTAGATAATCACAATGTGCATAATTTTATTCAACAATCGTTTATTAGATAGATTACCTTGTAATTATATTATTTTTTAAGTAATAATAGCGGACATTGATCTCAAGAGGTCTAAGACCCAATCTGTCTACCAAAACTTGTTAGCTACACAATGTCACAAATTGCAGAATACATTTAGCTAATATAATCCGTAATATGAAAGTCAAAATGGTTTTGAAATTAGTTTTTACGATATTGGTATTCATGTAAATTTCATTGACTAGTCTCGATTTTTGATTTAAGTATATACCTAATGCGGTCGCATGCAACCTCGTTGCATAGATTTTAGACATTTATTATAGTTAACTAATATTGGATGTTGGGTAGTAAATAATTCAATATATCCTTTGTCTTATCGGATAAAGGTACAAGAAACATAAACAATATAAATATAATGTTTTCCCGTGGGGGAGATCGAATTAGAAAGCATCGCAATTACAATCCAATCTTCAATAATTTTAATTAGTTAATTAAAATTGTCCACCATACTAAAGAACTTTTATTCAGTAAGACGGTTTATTATTTTTTATAATTTTGTTGGACTCCTTATAGTTCTTCAGAATTTTATTCGTAATATATATTTATACGACAGCGATTTTCAAAAAAATTATTTTGTAGTTTTTAGGGGATGAAAAATTGTCATTAGAAGATGAATTTCGCTACAATTTACAGAATTATAGTAGCATCTAAATGTAATTGCATACTTTTGCTCCGATTGCATTCAATTTTTACACAAACGTTTTCGTTACCAGAGGAGTCGGGTCTAACTAAGAGAGGGCTAGGGTCTCACTTTTTATGAAAGCACATTTTTGGCCATTACTCTTTAGATTAGATCAACCATTATTTTTGCATGTGATGTCAATGATGAATACCCGCTACTTTTAATTATGAATTCAAATTCTAATTGAAGTCTAAAATATAAAACTCCAAAATTAGGAGTGGAGGTAAAAACACCGAAATCTTGCGAGAGAAAATTCGAAATTCCTTAACGATTGTTGCTGTCGCGAGAATTATTTTTGAAGGCTTATATTTTATCTAAATAAAAATGCTAAAATATTTTACAAAAAGTTACCGGTTTCGAGAAAGAAAAATAAAAAGATGAATTATTTATTTATTAGTAGAGTAGCGGACTCGAAATCTACCTGAACGCTCTCCCCTTGCTTGAACGGATTTTTTAAATATAATATCCGATAAAACTATTTACTAAAAAAGAACCATCAAGCAATAGAAGCAAATAAAAAAGATATTTAGCTACTCTACTACAATATTTGTACCTTACAATAATTCTAGACATTAATATTGCACCACATTGATTATTTAGGGCAAGCTATTCAAACTTAGAATTCAGAAAACAATTATTAGAACCTACCTACAAACGCAATACTAAATTCTAGAACATATTTTTTTACTTTCACTATGTTTCATGTCGTAAATAGTGGGACCGCCTAGTCCACCCGCTGACTGCAACCAGCAGGTTACGTTCAATGGAAAATAACAGCAGTTAGCGAGGTATATATTAGCATGAATTGGCTTCCGCCCTATAATCGGGTTAAATTGCATAAAACCAGCATTGCTCAAATATAAATTAAGTTATGTAGGTAGACTTGATGAACGTAGCTAATTATTATAATACTTCCACTCGACCTTATACTGGCCAAAATATCAATTTTAGCCAGAAGCTTTTTTGCCCAACGACGCGACGCAACGCAAAGGCAGGTTATATGTTCGTTATTCTAAGTATTTAGAATTGCTTATATGTGCCATGATAATAGCCAAAAATCCCTACAGTGGCAAACGGACATTTTTTTTACAAAACATGACAAACGAGGTAGAATCTGGGAAGATTGGGAGTTGCGTTGCTGCAAATCATGATGCCGTATTGTTAAAATAAAAAAAAACTACGAACTATGTCAAGTACAGTATCCTTGAATAGTATTAAATGTTTATAGGGTAATTTGATTTTTTTTATTTTTAGTAACGGTTTAGGATATATAGGTAATGATTTGCTATATAAACATATACATTTTACTTTTTCAATTTTACAGTGAAGAGTAAGTTTGCAGTGAATAGGTTCCAACCTTGGTCAAATACAACTTTTATATTGTTAACAGGGACCACAATGTAATAAAAACATAAAATTAATTAGTTTAATCGCACTTCTCGTTCGTTAAGTGCGTGATAAAGAACAGTGTTTTCGGCATCTGGGGACTACTGGTTTGGAACATTATTATATAAGCTCCAAATGCTACTGAAAATAAACAAGTATAAATAGCTAAGAAACTAAGAATATTTTTGGTCTAATAGTACCGATAATCTAACAAATATTAACCTGCCAGGGGATACTATGTTGATTTTTCTTTGTTTCGTTGAACTTGATCAACGACGCATAGAGTTCCATGAATGTAACTAGTGTAAAACAAAGTCCAGTAAACTTGTCACCAGTGGAAAAGAATATTAATCTATTTTTTATTTATTTCTATATCGAACTTTTTGTTTAGATATTTGTATGTTCGATATACACGTCTAAAGTAATTAAACTTTATATAAAAACCTAAGAATCTAATATGATAATTTTTAGCTTTTGACAGTACTACTGTTTGCGATACATGTAATAGTATAAAGTTTAATAAGATCATCAGACGTAGGTACTAAAGCGCATATGTGTGCATTAGTGCCCAACTGCTTTAAATGTCATGATTAATATATTATAGTTAATGTCGAGTAGGTATAGAATAAACGTATCTACAAACAATATCCTTGTATAGACCGATGTCCTTGACAAGCATTGATCTGTGGTGGATGTGAGAGACAAATGGCCTGTACAGGCTTCAATATAATGTACACGCTCTGACTCTCTTACTGTACTGGCGAAGTCGACATTGACATTTAAATGAATCAAAATGCGGGCAAAGCACTATATAGGATTTAACGAGTGCGAACGGGACGCCAATATTCGAAAAGGCCGCTTGTACTTGTATGAGCACTCGTTTTATATTCATCTAAGTTAAGGTGTATAAACCATACATTCGACTTGTGTGCTTAGTGTCCTTGGAGACCTAGATTCCCTTCCAAATCATTGACTATATATCTGTGCGTCTTTACTGGGATTATATTTTGTAGTATATAATTTGGAACACAACAAGTTTTTACTAAGTATAATATTGAGGGAATGTTTTTCATTGACTTCTACTTATCCGACTGTGCGGCGCATAGGAAGGTCATTTGCTTATCTATCTATATATATACATACAGTCAATATCTAACTATATCTGATTATCTATGTTATTTCATTAATTATTAGTGAGAGTGCTGAACTCTTAGCTTATACAATTAAATATTTAGTTTTTTCGCCTTTCTTATATAGGGACAGTAGCATTGCTAATCTATTATTAGTAGTATGAAAATAGATAACAAAAGTAACGCCCTAAGTAATAAGTCTTATAAGGCTAAGCTATTGAATACCAAAGTGTCAGATAAAAAATATATGTTATAGTATAAAAAAGAACAAAATTTTCACGGACTGCAAATTTTTGCAGGGTATTTATGTAGTTGGGTTTATTTGTTTTCTTAATTGAAACTTTTACTTATTTTATTAAAACTATTATTAATATTTAACATTTTCTAGAGCAGTATCAATAATAACACTTGACCTTGTTCTCATTTACAACCGACTGCCATCTACATGTTGTCTATCCAATGCACCTGATTCCACAGTTATTTTAAAATGTCTTACGACTTTATAAAATTCTAATAAAATAAACATTAAATTAATCTCTTAGCCATCGTACATCACCCTAAATTTTTTTTAACACTTTTAAGAAGTTGTTCGTGTTCGTTGCTTAAGTACATTGTTTCACTACCATATTTTTTGTCATTTAAGTTATGGAGGCCTGTCGTAGCGCAGGAGCACAAGCGTGTGACTGTAACCTGTGCTGTGGGTTCGATCTCCACTCGAGGAAATGAAATATTTTATATTTTCAATTTAAATAATTAACGATTAATTTCTTCGTTCTGTAAATAAGGCAAAAGCGCGGTGTTGAGTTCCGCCATTTCAACACGCAATACCTCAAATTTGACGGAAAGTAAGGAACGGGAAGTAAAACGGAGTGTACACTAGGTTCACAAGTTCCCTATGCCTACCCTGCCATGTGCGGGATACAGCGTGAAGCTAAGTAATGTAATGTAAATTTATAAAATGAGTGATATATGTAATTATAGAAGTAGAATGGCAAGGGCAATCAAATAAAACTAAGAAAACGAACGCGCGGACACAACTAGTGGACTAAACTATAAAATAATAACTTTACTTCCGCTCTAAGATTTAACAATTATCTGAAATTAATGTTTCGGTATACCATTATCGATATTTAGGAAGTGTACTTAAATGGCCATGAATATTTTCCACTCAATTTATTATATATGATTACTTTTATTATAATAACGAGTAACCATAGTAGAAACACACGATAATTGTACGATAGTACTATTATAAATGTTAAAAGAATGTTCCGATGGACGGGAAAATGGAAAGCGATGAGATGCGTGCGGCATGCGCTGAGGAAATCAGCGCTGATTACTCAGAACACGCAATTATAAATACGCTCGACAAATATTTAAGCTAATAAACATTAAAAGGATATTCAAAAAAGTGAGAACGAAATACAACAATATTTACAGTTACAGATATCGGGAATATGTTCACAATATTACACGGTTTGCCTTTGCCAATATATACATATATTTAACTGGTAGAGATATACTTAGAAGTATATAATAGTAGTTGTACTTGACAACTTTATTGATAAAAGCTTAAGGACACTGTAAGCTGAATAAAATCGAAATGTGTTAATTTACTATTTACTCATTCATAAGGTAGTGATAATAATAAATAACGAATCTATCTTGTAGTTCCCATAGATTTCCAAACTGTCGTTCTTACAGTTTTAATCAGTGTTGCCTAATAAGTAAATAAGCAAAAGCCTAAGTAACTTTGTGCAAATATAAAGTTTTTGTGACGGATGGCGGAATCTTTCTTATCGCTTACGTATATACGCTTTCTTTTATATTCGGTACTTAAAGATTGATTACTGACAGATTTTAGTTCTACCTAATATATTTCAATTTCGGACGACATAGTATATTATTTATCTATTGTAATGGAGTCGAATGAATTATATATTATCTTTAAAAATTTTAAATAAACTGCTTCAAAAAAAGTAATGGCAGTAAAGTCAGTAAATTTAATACTCCCAATATAATTACGCTTAGTATCGAGAACCCGGAAAAAATTGCAAGCTCAAACATCTAGGTCACAAGAAATATATGCCAGAGGAGTATGAACATTTGTTGTTCTTGGAGCTTGAACGCACAAGTGTCAAGGCTTTTCGCAATCACAACTAGACAGCATTACCGTCAATACCGGCATTTTTTCTGACGGAGGTTAACGACAATATCTTTGCAAATGACAATGAATTAATTAAAAATTATATCTAACTTTATTTATTTATCTATTTAAACAAACGTATATGTAATAATGTAAACGCATATATAGAAGTAAAAACATGTAAATTAAATAAAAACCTTTATGTATTACACACATATTTTGTAACATAACAATATTGTTGTCAAAAGAGGTTACATGAAATATAATTAATTAACTCTACACCAATGACTCGGCGATTAAAATTTTGAAAGGTAAATAAAAATAAGTCAAATTAAGATAAATATTAATACCTACACCCAAAGTGAATGGTCTACATCCACCGACCACGGTCTACCTACATTACGTATAATAAATATGATTATGATAGCCGTTTTATATAAGATACTTTAACATTTTAACTCTTTTGGCATTAAACGTTCTGCAATATTTTTGTTATTATATAAATTTATTTAATATTTTCAATATCTTGGAGTGTTAGTTATAAGTATACTTAACGATATTCATGTAAATAATTATTATATAACAGCCATAGAATTAGGTGAATCTCATTACTATATAGTTATAGTAATGAGATATGGTTTCAATTGTTAAAAAATGTTTCGATTTGGTGTAGGTAGGTACACACTAAAGTTTGAGATTGTTGTAGGTACTTATGATGTCTGCGTGTTATTTCATTACATAATAAGTAAGTCCATATACGTCATATAAAGCATTTTACCATAATTAATTAATATATTTTTTAATGGCTATTACAGATTTCTTCTTGTTTATAAAATGTCACGCATACAATTGTAAATATAACGTGCGAATTAAGCTACGTTTCTAATAATTGCTAATTTCATTCCTTAAGTGTGTTCTTAAGCATAATTTTTGCATTCCAATGAAAATTAAAAAATTATGACTTACAAAAATTACGTCGAAAAACTTACCTTGACACTATCTATCAAAGACCAAAAAGTTGGAACAACGTTAAAACTCAATATCATCCACTATTCACAAATTTAACATAAGTCATGACAAAAGTCAACATAAATACTAGCAACAAATATTTGTAAAGGTCTTATCATACTTTGCGGTTGAACATTAGGCAACCGAGGAAGAAAAATAGTCCTCAGCCCAAGTCGATCCGACAATGAATGTAGAACAGGGTATATTGACTGACCTGTTTCTGACGGAGGATCGGGAAGATATAGTAAAGTTCCGTTGCGGCAGTCGAGTCGAGGGCGCGGGCGAAGGGACAGACGTGGGCGAGGTCCGCGGTAGACGGTTACCCGCCGCGCCCGCCACCAGCGCCACCACCAACCACCACCTGTACATAACGGGACCGGACACGAACGCGACACAACCTACGGTCACGCTAGCAAGTTGCCGACTATTCGCCAGATGCAGTATACTTGCTCCCGACCACCTTCACTTTTGTTTTGCGCTCCACGCCGGTCGCCGCCTACGCCCCACCACGATGAAAGCGAAGGCTTTCACTACTATTCGGCTGCTACTAGCTCGCAGAACACAGACTGTAGCTTAGTACTACTACAATTCAAACATTAGGATACTATTTAAAACCATCTGAAATACCAATGAAAAAATATTAAGAAAATATAGATTCTAAATTAGAAATGGAGAGTCATAAATGATCAGTACATTGCTTCTGTAGAAGTTGTAAAAAAATATTACTACGAAATCATTCGCCTTGGCCCTTGACGTTGTTAAATAAGCAAACACGTTATTTTTGTGGTACTCAGTTGAGTACTTGTCACATATGTTAATGGGTAACATTACGTTTGTTTTGATTAATACTTATTGGTTTGATATAGTTTATAAATTAGCTGTAAGATTTCAAACCTCTTGCTGAGCTGACCATTCGTCATTCAAACGCTATTTGTCAATTAAAATTTCCATCGTATTGAATAATTTTCATATAATTTAGCTGGATAAGTAAAGTTTTTCACACATACATTTTGAAGTTTTATGTCACATCTTTTAAGTGCTTTTGGCGGTATTTCATGATTTTTTAAAATTTAGCAGGACTATTGGGATTTTTCAGTCGATGTTCCAAGTCTTCAATTTCACTATTTCTTATAATTTATCTATAGAAGTTTAGAAATTATTTAGATTTTTCAAATAAAGAAGGTAAATTAATTATTAACCATTTATTTATAATAAATTTTAAACAAAAACACGTTTTCATCTGAAGTTCAAACAAAAACATATCACATTAGTTTTAAATGCAATGACAAATTAAAATGAAAAAACTTAACAATTCAACACAAATGTTATTCCGGTTTAGGGCAAGGCGTCTTCTTAAGATATGTTTTGCCCGAAGGCAAAGGAATTACTGTAACTCCCCGGGGAAAAAATTTAGACATTTGGTCTTCTGGTACAGTTGGCAGCACCATACAGTCTTCGCCCATCTGTAAGAGAAATATTACGTACTACATTTTACGCAGAAGCTGTGTCATGTTTTATCATTTCCATCTTATTACGAAACAAAAACGTTACAAACTAGTTTGTAAAAATGTAATAGATAAATACTTTTTTATGTCATGGCGAGTAGCATTCATTACTTTTATTTCCTTTCTTATCGATTTTGTTTAAAGGATGCTTAATTAATTATATAAAATGTATAAAATGTTTAAATTGACGGGAAATGCACTTTCTAAGTTCTGTAACACATAAAGCCTTGTGCTATACTTATGTTGGACAGTTACAGGATTTCAAACTCTTAATATATAAGTTTCTTTTTGTTAGTAATAACTACCTAACCCTTAAGCCTTATTGGGCACAACTCATACCTATTATAATATATGGCATACATTATGTGGTATGTGGAACAGAATTACATGTATTACTTATCTTTATATATTTAATTACATCAAAAAATTATATTACATTTTGGAATTTGTTGCGTCAGTCTCATATGTAGCAGTTACGTAAACTTTTAAAATTAATCTAGTTTTAAGTTGTTACCCCATAAAAATAAACTTTATTTGAATTCAATGAATACGCTTGTATGTCGACGGAAAAAAGTCTTGTTTCTTCATATATCTGATTGCTTGGAAGTAGTATTTAAGTAGTACTACAAGAAAAAAGGGTTAAACCACTTCAAGCCAGCATCTTGACTAAATATTTTATTTCCTTTATCTACTCTACTATTACCTATTATGTTGATTAATATCATCTGATCCCAAATTAAAAAAAAAACAAAATATTGTACGTACTCAAAATTTAATTGTGTTAATTTATTATTACATGAATGCAAAACCTTTTAAAACATATAAGGCATATTCAAAGTGGTCTCCATTAAAAAATATTGTCCGTTAAAGCCAGTTAACAATATCAGCAGACATTTTTTGAGAGCAAGCCTTACTCTCTACAATGGATAAAGATTAGAACTAGATGATGGCAAGTCTTGAGCTCTAATGATTTTTGGAACGTCGGTTTCTAACTAAGATAGGGTGCAATCAAGCTTTATGACCTCTGCAGCAAGTCTTGCCGAGAGGACCATTCTTTGTTATTGAACATGGTATAGTTAAGAGGCTTCACTACCTATTCAAAAATGGTAATTTGATTAATTTCTCCTGATGTTTTAATACCTTTACAAAAAAAGAAAAATTCCAAATTGAAAGACAACTTTTGTTTATTTTTAATAACACGGTGAGACTAAGTATTTACTTACGTATATCATTCACATATAGACACATGTTTGAGCAACATTGATCCTAGACGATATCTACAGTATCCTAAAACTACCGTCGATCCGAATATATTGTGATTAAATGTATAGACGGTTGTATAGTGATATACGAGATGTGTTCAAAAAGTATCGCGAATTTTGAATTTTCGCGGGTTACGTATATTCGAATTTCGATTTTTTTGTGGCGTTAT
>JAXGGP010000028.1:4254512-4264825 GCA_035584415.1 Eueides aliphera
CAATCTGCGAATTTTTTATAAAACATATTGTCTGTGATTGTTGCTTTGCTTTTTTTTTATTTATATATATAAATTGATAGATAATAGCGATAGTTTATATATTTTCTGTCAATATGAATATGTAACTAGGATATTCATACACTATGTTTCAACATTCATACAATATACTTATAAATCAGAATTAGGAATACTTATATATTATTTAATTTTCAGGAAATCAGAAGCTGTAGGTGCTATGCATATTATATGAAAATTTGAAATATATTGAAAGTAAATTCATAAATTTAGCAATATTACTTTAAAAAATAGAATTGTAAATTAAAAAAAATGCAAACTATTAAATGTGTTGTGGTTGGAGATGGTGCAGTGGGTAAAACCTGCTTGCTGATCAGTTATACCACTAATAAATTTCCTTCTGAATATGTGCCTACTGTGTTTGATAATTATGCTGTTACGGTTATGATTGGAGGCGAACCATATACCCTGGGCTTGTTTGACACTGCAGGTAGGTTTGATAAATATAATTTATTTATAAAAAAAATATTTATTCAAAATGAAACATAACACTATTATTTCCATGCTCTGATAAAAAGACAAGCATTGAATTCTATTACTCAGCACTACACCTGAACAATTAAGCAGTGCATAGAAATGGAGTATCTTAACCCTAGATTCTCTCTTTTGAGATATTCAGAATACCATGTGGAGCTAAAAATATTAGTTAACAAAGTTATAGGTTATGTTATAACAAAATTTCTCAGTATGCTTAACCCTATTAATGACGCATTTTTTTATCATCAGGACAGGAAGATTATGACAGACTCAGGCCTTTGAGTTACCCACAAACTGATGTTTTCCTTGTTTGCTTCAGTGTTGTGAGTCCGAGTTCTTTTGAAAATGTCAAGGAAAAGGTAATTAATTTTATACTTATATTTGATTTTTAATATCGTCAGAATAAAAGTGGATTATTTTGCTTGCAACTTGTTATTGTTCAAATGCTTGTGTCGTTCATTTTAACGTAAATCACAAGTTTAGCTTGGTATAAACAGTGGCGTAGCTACTTGGGCAAGGGCTTGGTGCATAGAGAAAGAATCAGGCTTTAACCCCCTTTTTCATGTAGCTGAACGTTTGTGCCCTTCAAGGCCCCCCTAGGTCCAGGGCCCTGGTGCACCACCGGGCCCTACGATAGCTACACCACTGGGTATAAGGACATATCAAATCATACAGCATTAAGCCTTTTAAATAGGAATTAAATTGGAATTTATGCAATAACAACGACCTAAGTAGATAATGCTTTAAATTTTCATAAAATAATATAATTTTTGCAAAAAAAAAACAAAATGAAATAAAAATGATTAAGAAAATGTATAAAAATATTTAATGTAGCGACATTTGAACCCACACCTCTTGAAATTCACCCAAACGCTCTTACCACTACTACTACTAATACATTACCATCAAGCTGTGTCAAAATTCATATTTGTTGGTAACATTGGAAGTTCTATTGGAAGTTCTAACGAATTGTCTCTGGGTAGCAAAAAATTGAAAAAAAAAATCCTTACACAGATGACAACAACATAAATAAGTTGTAACAATCATATAAGAATTTTGACAAAACTTGATGAGAATATATGGCTTGGTGATCAAAGCACTTTGAGTGATTGTGTGAGTTCTGAACCCTAAATTTTTTATGTTTTCCAAATAAGTATTTTTCATTCTTAAGTGTGGAATAACACTTTAAAATCAATAAAAACAAATAACATCCCAAGAACCTTAAATAACAATTCGTTTTGTGTTGAACAGTTTGCATATTACCTTACTAAAATTTCTCTTCTCTCTAAATATTGTCAATAATTTTAAAGGTATAGTAAGTATCATTCAGGCAAGAGAATGTGCGTGAGGGTTATTAGTAGGGTAATAAAGAAATACTGATATGTGAATTATGTGAACATCAAGATGATATCCTCATTGTATGGGATGATATCCTCATTGTACGCTTTAAAAAGAGCCCAGATGAGATCCGCCACTCAATATGCTACCTCTGTCTCTTAAAATTATAAAGACACTGCCTTGGACCAGAGATTTTTAACAATTAATAATTCTGATGAACTTATGTGAGAACATTAGCTCCCATATTTCTTTTTTATAGGTTTATTCTTTCTAAATAAGGAGGCCTATCGTGGCGACACAAGCGTGTGACTGTACACGCTCATAACATGGCAAGGTGCGGCGTTAGATTTCGTCACTCAACACGCAATGCCTAATATTCGGCAAAAAGTGTGCATATATCTTAATACTAGGTACAAAAATTCCCTCTGCCTACCCTGCCGTGTGTAGGATACAGTGTGAAGTGGAAAAAAATTGATCAAGTTACATAAAGTTAAATGTTTCGTTAATTAACTATATTAAAAACTGTTAACGTTTTTAAAAAATGGTTTTAAATTTCAGTGGGTTCCTGAAATAACACATCATCAACAAAAGACACCTTTCCTTTTAGTTGGAACTCAAATAGATTTACGAGATGACCCTGCCACAATGGAGAAGTTGGCTAAAATAAAGCAAAAACCAGTTTCTTTGGAACAAGGTGAAAAACTGGCCAAGGAGCTGAAAGCTGTCAAATATGTGGAGTGCTCTGCTCTTACTCAGGTGCTGTATTAATATAAACTACTTAAATTATTGATAACTAACAAATAGACATTATATTATGTGTTTTAGTTTTCAAAGGGATTTAGATGGAATCCATCAACTGTCTCAATTATAATTAAATGCTGCTATGTCACAGTGCCTCATTAGCTTGTGTACTATTTTACGATATAAGATAAGATATATGTGTTGTTTAAATAATATGATTGATAATTTACCTTTACAGAAAGGATTGAAGAATGTGTTTGATGAGGCAATCTTAGCAGCTCTGGAGCCACCGGAGCCAGTGAAGAGGAGGAAATGTGTATTGTTGTAATGAGTGTCATTTCCATCTTGGCAGACTGCTGAGCTGATTCATACAACTTCACAATTTTCTTAAGCTATTCATGTATTGTTCATTTTATTTTTTTTAATAATTATAACTACTAAATATGCCATACTTTAAAATAGCAACCTGAGAGTAAGTCTTGTGCTACTATATACTATTTCGGCCATTAATATTTTGCATATATCATAATATGTTAAGGAATTTTTTATAACAACATAGAAATATTTTGACAACTTAAAATTTATATTTATAAGTCATTATACAATAACATTTTGATATCTTACACCTTGTATGGAGTTATAGATTTTGTGATTATAAAAATATTATATGGTTAAATGCTTCTAAGAGCGAGACTCATGTATTCTACTTTATTTATTATCCTTATGTGTTGTTTGCATATTTATAATGTAAGTGTTTTTAAGAGGTGGAGATATTCTACTAATAGTGATAATTGACTACTCGCTGAATGCAAATTGAGCCATAGTTAAAAATATGTTATTTTTGTATTGTTGATTGACTTGTCCATACTTCATCCACACATTTGTAATAGTATGATAAACGAAGCACAAACAACTTAACATTTCTAAATTTTATCAACTTAAAAATGAGTTTCATAATATGCTTTGAATATTCCGCCTCTTAATAATAAATGATATAATAGTTTTATACATACGTTTTCAACGTATATCTAGTTTTAACCCTATTAATATCTAAACATCTTAAATTAGAGTATTAGAGCCGATGATATTAATGATGCTCTAAATTTACCGCATCACTAATGTCACCATGGGGTTGTTATACAGAGTATATAATAATGGTGTGAATATCAATTACTAGTGTTTAACTTTAGTGGAAAGTAGCATTTTTATCACAGTATATATATATAGCTATGTGAATTTGACTGAAATAAAAGTATTCATTCCATAGTATGTCAATGCATTTTTTATTAATATATGCTCTGCGGTTTTTATTGTATTATATATAATCGCTCGCGTTTATACTACGGCGTGACTTGCTTATGTCCCAATTTTATACTCTGTATACGCTGTTGCCTCGACACAAAGTAACGCACAGGGACATTAACATCAAACAGGCAGTGTTCAAGTATTACGCTGATGGTACTCAACAGGCTTCCTCTAATTGTTACAGTCTTTAAATGTCTAGTCTCGAATGAAGCGCTTTATATCTTAATAGCTAACTAATCAGATGGAGTTTCTAATTAACCTCAGTCCTTAGAGTATACTTGTCAATATTATTTGTATTGATTGAAATTTTTTCGTAAACAATTTTGTTTTTTGACATTTTATAGATTACATTTTTTTAAGTGGATCCTTATTTCTTCCAAATTATGTATAGATATTACAAATTATTAATTGCATAATCCTTGAACACTCAATTTTTATTTCTTGAAGCCATTACATCGTAATACCAATGTTTATTTCTATGTAACAATTTTTTTAATTAATTTATTAAAAAAAATGTTACAGTTTTAATTTCAAGTAAGTACTTGAATTCTTAGACTAGTTTATTTCTTTAGCAAATATTTTCCTGGCGTAAACCTCTACAACAATATTTTGACATATTTGCTTCGAACTATTCACTAGATTACATGTTGCAAACAAATACAGCTTCAAAAAATGTCACCACTTAATTTTAAACAAAAATCTTTTTATATAAAATTATTAAAAAAAATCGAAAATGATTAGCGTAAATTAAGGCTTCGTTTCAACAAGCACGTAATGGATTTAGAAAAGCTAGTTACATTTTTTTAATGGACGTCGTGGACGTTAGTAAAGCCTCTGCATTTTTTGTATCGATGACGCTTAAAATTGTATATAATTTTTTCTTCGATCTATTGTTAAATTATCTGACAGTAAACGGAATAAAGAAGTCACGTAGTTGCTATTTTTAACGAAGGTTTATTTTTATCTGTTATCGTTTAAATTTGTTGAAGGGACAATTAAAATACAACTTCAGTACTAATTTATTAATTTAGGTTTGTTTCTAAATGTTCTTACTAGAAGCGTTACAGGGGTATTATTAATTGTATTCAAATATATGTATTGTTTGATATTATCTACTTGCGCCAAATCAACAATTTCGAGATACTCGTGACAAATTCAGGATATAGATATGTTCTACAGATTAACGAAAAATATTTTATTCCTGAAATTTAGAATCTTTTTTATACCAATTGGTCAGAAAATATTTGTATTTAATTTTTTTTATAAATATTTTTAAATGCTATGGTACTTACTATTTTTGACCTGCTTTTACCAAGAAAAATCACTCTTTATAGAACCATGTCGTTTCGCTGTTTATTTACGCAGTTTTTAAAAGCGCTCCGAGACATTTCGGCACGTCCGCTCGTTGGCTATAGTAGGACTATTAAAAACTTTGAATTAGAACATATTTGTTTTATGTGCTCTTATTTATCGGGCATGGATTGTGGCACTTAGTCTATGAATAGTTAATCGAAGCATATTTGTACTTACTCAACGAGAGATTTTTTTATGAAGTAAATTGTAAAGGTGCAGTTTATTTTAAATTGTAACCCCCTTTTTTTTAATAAATAATTAAATTTTTCACCCAAACCGTACGCCGAAATATACCATTTTTTTGTGTAAATATAAAAAACAATCAAGATTTTGTAAGTAATGATAGCTGAACTAAAAAGTATTACATGGACTTGATAAATTAAAGGTATAATATGCGAATTATTTTCTTAATGATATCATTTATTACTTTTGATTACAATATTCTTTCTTTGTGTCAGTAATTAGTTTTAGGTGTATATTGAATGAATAAATGTAATATTAAACTGCGTTTTTCATTTAAAACCGACTATATAACCATCACTTAGGTACAAATTGGCTATACACATTAAAAGTAAACAACTAATTAACTGTGACTACTTAGCGTCGCAGCAGCCGCTTTTCTTTTTTTTGTGACGTTGGGAAATGCTTTTACGCAGACCGTTCGTACGCAGAATAGATATGCCCTTTGGAACGATGATATTGTGGGACTCGTCTAAAGGAAATCCTATACTACCCACTAAAACAGTAAAACTCACCACCTGAGTCAAGAGGCCGCAGCATCGCTGGTGCATGCCGCTACGACGCCTCGGTGGAAGGCCCACCTATTGCGAGCCACCATCAAGGATGCCTTGTCAGAAGCTCTCAACCTCATTGACTGAGTGCAGCAGGTCCTCTTGGGAAGGGGCAGTTGGAGATGCGGGTACTGCCTTCTCCTACCTCCGACGATGGAGTGGGTCGGCATTTTCTAGGGACTCTCGAACCCGCTTCGCGGCCTTCTTCACACACATGACAGATGCGCAGAAAAAGACCATGACAGACCAGCACCTTTAACTTCCCAGCATGGCCCCCAGCCCACTGGACAGCGAAAGGACCCTTCCTACTACAGTCGTCAAAGCTAAAGCTGGGCTTTAGCAGGGCATTCAACCAGAGTATGATCAGCGGTGTCCGAGGGGGCATCGCACTCATGGCACGCTGGCGATAACTCCCGACGTGCAATTTGGTGCAGATATTTGCCAAAGCAACCGTGCCCCGTCGGTACCTGCACAAGTCTGAACGACAGAACCACAAAGTCCTTGTGAGGGCGAACCGCTTGCACCGTAGGAAGACTTGCCACCCGTGACTCCAGGTCCAACTTGCATCGTCGTGAACAGAATGCGTGAATTTTAGTAAGTACTTCCGCCTGTAACTCCCAAGGCGGATCACCTGCCCGGAGAGTAGCCGCCGTCCATGATACATGAGCCGCTGCATGAACACTTATCTAAGTATCTAGTATACTTATACAATGTATACACTCATTATAATTATCATTTGCGTGTGAATATCCTGTGAACAATTCTCGTGCACTTTGTCGCGGTTTTTAGCTTATACATATTTTGATATTTAGGGAAAATGAGTGCTTTGACCTAGATGTAAATGTTTTTATAAAAACATTAACAAATATCGAGTTGATACTATTTTTTATTTTTTTTCAGCTTTACGCTAGATCCCGCAAATAGCTGGGTCGACAGATCGAACTTAGTAACTTGCTCAGACTTTCCGTTTCGTTCCCTACTTTTTGCCGAAATTAAGGAAAAGCGTGTTAGCTCCTGCACTTATTATAAATACTTATAATAAGACAGTAAAAAAAGTGACAGTACATTAATCTTTCAGTAAAAAAATAGTATGCTCACGAAACAGTAAAAGAGAAAAGATTTAAAAAAATATCTGTACGTTTGTTTCTCTATAAGGGTCATCTTATTTGTAGGACATTTAGCTAAATTGAATTACGATGATCACCGTTTTCTGTAGAAGAGTAAATATCAAAGATCTGAAATGTTTGTGTTTCAACTTTTCTAGCTTTTTTATACGGAAAACGTACGTGAATATATACTATAATAAAAGTGTAAATGATCACTGTCTGTACACGGCAGATACATTTAAAAATAAAAAAATAGTGATTTTTTTTTTAATTTTGTATGTTTGTCGCCGAAGATGAGCCTCACGTAATTGAAAATGTTGATCCCACAGCAGTAAAACCATCCGTTACTGGCCTAAGACTATTCTAGTACATCCTGAAGTTTTATTCTACTGACACCTGAACGAACATACTACCTAGTTAAACAAAATGACATCCAGATGCCCAAGAACAAGCCTGTTCTGACAAGACAAGAAAAAAAATGTATGAAACCGTTCTCACATCCACGTCTGTTAATTATTTTCTGGTTAAAGAAAACTAAAGCTGAAAAAGGGAAGAGAAAAGGCACAGCAAACAAAAGAATTTTCAAATCTCAGAATTGTCACCTCTAAATTCAAAATGTCATGTCCCATGTGGGGCGTACGCCTTATGTTGGGAAACAATGATGTAGAGTGTATTCAATAAATAGTAAAAAGATATTGTAGGATATGATCCTTCTAGTTTGAACAAAAATTGTGGCAACGAATTAAAAGAACACTTCAACTGATGGTATTATGTAAAAGGTGGTAGGTAAGGTGGAGGGTTTATTGTAGATACACAATGGACAAATATTGATGACAAATATGCGTACTCTTCTGAAGAAATATATTTTGACTTACAAGGTATCAACTCTTTAAATATTCTTATTAATTATTTATTCATTTTTTCAGGTTTACACATTGTGAGTCAGATATAGATGTAACGAATGAAGAAAAAAAGAAGAACAAGATGGAGATGACACAGATGCTTGATGATAGCAAAGTTGTATGTGATATAATCATGGAAATATTTATATTTTCATATAAGGACCCAAATTTTTGTTCGTAGAATAAAATTATTTAAATTTCAAGACTTATGTTTTTACTGTGTATGTTGTATTACCAATAGGAAATGGAAAATAATAATTCTAGTCGGACTAGCGATATCAGATATATTCTTGTAGGATTATGTTTTAGTTACACGAAACACACTAGTGATACTTTTGTGTTACAATTACTAATAAAAAAAATGGCCTATATTGACAACTTGTGACCTTGTGGGTATTAAATTATATAAATATTAACATTTTATTACAAAAAAACATATGGTTAGATATTATTTTTCATGACCTCGGTTATAGCCTACGCATTAAAGGAAGGGGGAAAAGGAAATGGAAAGGGGATTCCCCCTTTGGTAAATAACAATAAAATAACAAATCTGCAATAAATTTTATAAAAATTTAAATATTTTTATCAACAGCAATGCCTCAAACTCGAAGGAGACGGAAACGGAACGGAGTGTCTCAATACTAGGTTACTAAGTTCCGGGACACCGTGTGTACCGGAAAATATACTATGTTCTAGAATCTACAATGAAATTAAATGGTAGCGACAAGCTAATGATTCTGAGTACGGTAACTAACATTGACGGAAAGCAACTTATTTATATAAAGACTATTTAAAATATCGTCTATTAAAAAATAACCATGTTCATAGATTTTTATAAGCACGATGCTGCCTTGTTATTATATGGCATTATTTGACAAGTTGACGTCATGATTTTTTCGTAGTTTTGATACTAAGCATCTTTTTATATTAAATATTTGCAATTACATCTTAAATAGATGCGAATTACTTGCGTGATATGAAAATTTGTAGTTAATATGGACGAAGGGCTTAAGATTACTAATGGTTATTAATTTCATAATTTGTAATTTACATAAATTGTATGTAGTAATATTGCATTTATTTTGAGCATTTCCTAGTAGGTGCTTACGTCAGTTAAAGCAAAATAATTCTTGAATTATTATGTACTTTCTTTAACAACATATACCTATACCTAAAGATAATTAATTCCTTCGTATTCTGTTATAAATTACAAGAATTAGATATATATTTCAGAAAAACGTCACAAGAGCTCCAGCAGCCTCGCTGGAATTTTAGAAGGTGTACGTTCTGAAAGAAAAATTGATCTTAGGGGTACGTGTCTCGTTGTTGTCCTATACTATAGTTACTTAAATGTTAATTTCATTGCACACTCCAGTGTATGGTATTTCATAAAATTAAAATATGGTTTAAGCTTCAATACCGGAAGTAGATGACCAGTTTACAGTAGCGGAAGCGAAATGTAATGATTTACAGCAAAAAATTAATTTAGTCAAAACACTAAGGAGAAAAAAGAAATTAAAAAAACGCAGGTAATGAGATATATGAATTAAATTATTATATAAAATTAAAAACATGTTATAATTCTTATTTATTTTTATTAATAGTATGACCACGATAGCAGAGCCAGGTCCCACATCGGACATACCCGTAATTACAGTCCACACTCAGCCTAAAACGAGTGAGTTATTATTTTATTATTAAAATGTTATACTAATAAATGATTATTAAATCTTCACATTAATTAAGCATATGTGTTATTCTGAATCATATGCTATATATCTGTGAAGTTTAATTTATGTCAGTCCAGTATTCTTTGCGTGAAAGTGGAACAAACATCCGTCCTCATACATGTTTTATTTTCTGATTTCCAAATTCAATATCGTCAAATTAAATTTAAAACATCTTTTAAAAGTTCTCAGGAGAGATAAACCGTTTTTAATACTTTGAGTAGGTTTTTACGAGGTATATTTTTCAAATGGTACATAATGGAAAAATACAAGTTTAGCAAGTTTTAGATTTAGCAGCTCTAACTCGATGAATTATTACGAACTTTAACGCATCTTAAATTAAGTTACGCTTTTGATAAGAAAAAAACATATTAGATCATGTCACTTTTCTAAGTACAACTACGTCATTATTACACGTTACCGCCGTGTGATTCCGGCTTAGAATATGATCACCCTGGTACTGATGGTGTCGTAAGAGGCGACTAAAGTACGAGTGGT
>JAXGGP010000028.1:4271992-4318690 GCA_035584415.1 Eueides aliphera
TATTTTATAGGCTTGATAAAAGGATTTGTCAAAATCAGCACTTTCAACCCCGCTATCCTCTACCCACGACAGGACTGTAAGATGAACGACTTTAGACTAGGGTATAAGAATTACTCTAACGTATTGTAGCTAATAGCTAATATTTATTTAAAACTAACAAGTCTGATTGTTCAGATACAAACGTAAAAGAAGCCGAAGGTAGACCACTCGTAGAATTGTTTAATAAAAACCGCCACTCAGCAGAACCCTATCCACGTCAACCTAACATCAATAGGCAAGCGAGAAACCAGAAAGGTATTAAATTAATTAAAACTTATGTCAAAATATTTATAATATGAAAATATTAGGTCTAGGTTAGGTCTTAAAATAATCAGTATCACGTAAGTGAGCAACGAACAATAGGCCTTATTTTTGCAATATTGTTATTTAGTACTTTTATAAAAAGTAATAAAAAATATAAAGCAAGTACTTTTTGTAAATTTCAAAACTATTATTAAATATTTAAACGGATGTTAAATCAACTTTTTCAATACATTTGTTTATTCTGTCTGATGATCATAATTATGTTAAAGAAAAATATAAATAGAGACATCGGCAAACATCGGTTTTTAGATTTTTGATGTACAAATAAATACTTAACTGCAATATGATAGTAAAAAAACACTCAAGTGCGGGTCAACCTCGCCCGCCGTGGATTACTCAGTAATTTCAGTATTAATGTTCGGTCACCGGAACTAGAGGAAAAATTAACAAGCTTACTTTTGCGGTCCTATACACTCATTTTATATAAAAATATTTTTTTATTATAATTTTTTTTTCTTTATTTTATAACTTTCAAAACTGTAAGTCCACAGTTAGTAATTTCAAACAAAATACAGCAAAATGATAAATAAATAATGATCATATTTTTTATTGCGTTGAATTAGAAGTTTTATTATTATTGTTTGTTTAATATAAGCTAGATATTTCCACTCGATCTGAAGATAAATCGCCTTGACACGATGACAGACGGACAACAAAATGATGCTATAAGGGTTTCTTTCTTTTGGGACACAAAACCCTAACACCCACATACATTAGCGCTTAAAACGTACCTAAACTGGAGAATGAAATTATTTTTAATATTATTACGGTACTTAAAGATGGAGCGTCCGCCGTATACGAAGATCAAACGACGGGTCCTTTAGAAGACGTAACATCAATAAAGTCCAAGAAATTAAAGGTTATATATAATATCTTTATTATATAGGTAGTATAAATATTAGGTTATTATAATATCTTTCATCCATTGCTTTTTGCCCCATGATTACGTGAAAATAACTCTAAAAAAGAAGTTCTGTAGGAGTAAAACACTGGCTAAGTGGTGGAGATCTCGGACCACCATTTCTATGCAAACATAATACTGTGGCGCAGGGACACAAGCGTGTGACTGTAAACAGGACAGGTTGTGAGTTCGATCCCCACTCGAGAAAAAGAAATATTTAAAATTTTCAAATTAAATATTGAAAGTTTTCATTTTGAAAGAAAGAAGGCAAGGCGCGGGCATATTAGTATTAATTTTATAGAACATAGATTTAAGGTAAATATGCTATCCAGGATATTTTCACTTTTTTCATTTATGGAATTTTGAACTGCTATAAGACTTTTTATAATAATCCTGAGGTAAACTTCATATTTAGGTGTAACATTTTTTTATACCTATATTATTATATTTTATGAATATATAACGACTACGTAAGTAATATATTATAAACCATTACAATATAATTTTAAGCAGTTCTAATTAAATTGCAGGTCTATTAAGAGGCCTATTAATTAAGTAGGAAGTCACTTAATTAGGCCCTTAGATGCCATCATGGTGAAGTGAGACTGTTAACGGATTGATTGCGTAATCAATTAACAATTAAATTATTGTCATTTCCCTATTCTCAAAACACAAATTGGTATACATATTTTTAACTGAGGCAGACAGTCGAGAAGAATGACTGGACGCTAGTTTCTTTTACAATTGTCTAATCCGTATCCATGGATATGTATTAATAATTTTCATAAATTTTGTTGTAGTATTGCTCCACACAGGTATATTTTTCCTTATTTAACATAGTATAGCTAAAGTATTTTAAAACAAAATCAAGCTAACTTCATATCTACCATTTGACATAATGTTTTTGTATTTAAAATGTAATTTTAACTTTGACCTGAAAGGTTCGGCGCAAGTACCATAGTCGTCGCTATGAGATGCCGACCGTGTCATCACAAATGAAGCAGGCGGGTTTTCGCTATTGCTACGGTAGCACTAATCGTGCCAATATTCCGTTCGTAGTAAGTAAAAGTACCACGCCCTCGCACAACATTGGTGTAAATCTTCAACAGGTACATATTTTAATACTTTCCATATATGTATTTTGGATTTTTATATAATGCTATTCGTATTTAAAATAATAATTAAATGTTTAAATCAGGTGTTAAATGGACTTAAAGTTCAACAACCACTGTCCAGAATACCATTGACTTTAGCACATCATATGGGTTAGTTAAAGAAACACGTTTTGGCAAATTTGTATACTATTTGTAGAAATCACACGATTTTTAATACGATTTTTTACAGGTTTACGTCATATTCCGTCATACGGCACTAAAAGCACGGCACTCGTAAGTTAAACAAATTAAACAAATGTAGATTTGTATAGTAGTAACGTTGGTGTAAGATCGGTTGTTGGGATGCGACGATCAATACGAGATCGAATTGCCAGCGAATCAGGCATAGTTTTTATTATAAGGCTTACTGAACGCGACACTATTTCATGGCAACTTAATTTTCGTCTTCGATAAGTTATAATGGCATCTATAATGACAAAATAATGTATTTCATAAATTAAGTGAGGAAAAGTCTGACAAAACACTCATATAGAGACTATTTTTAAAATAGCATAAGCAATTTAAGCCGAGTCTTCTTTGGAAATATTTATTTGTCATAAATTTTAAAAAATATACTGAAAATGAGTCAGAACCAAAAATTAACCGTTCTAACAAATCACAATTCTGCCTGTTACTACCACATGTATCTTGAAATTAATATTTATAATTTTTTCTTTAATTCTTTCATCGATTCTCATATAACCTTTTTATATTATAAATGAGAATAAAAACGAAAACCTCATATTTCAGGAACCAATACTAAACAATAACGAAATAAACGTTATCAAGCTAGGTCGGAAGATGTTGAGGTTGCCTTCTAAATATATATCGTACAACCGCCTCCTAACTTTGTATCGCGAGGGCGACGGCGTGGTACCAAGGTTCCTACGCGCTATCAGTCGTCCGAACTACTTTTACACGTCGATGTATAAGTAAGTGACTCAATTACAATCTATTTTTAAATTCAAAATATAAGTTTTTCAGAATAAATGCATTATTTTGTTTTTTGCATTATTACTCAAGCATTTGTCTACAAACAAATGCTTTTTTGGTTTGATTATAAATAAATTACTTTCTCTCGTTTTGGTAAGATGACGATGAGAAGTTTCCATTACTTAATATTATTTGTCTTGAAAATTGGGTGGTAAATGGGAAACATTTTTCTAACCTCTGTCTACTCTGCTATATGCTGCATGCATAACTCGACCGGATATTTTTTCTTGCTCAAAAGGGTACATTTGCTTTAAGTACATTTACAAGGCTGCTTATATGCCTAAAATCGTTTATTATATTTTGTATATGTATGTGTGTGCTTTCGGTTTTTCAGAGCTTTCATTTTTATAATGCTTTTTTTTTATAATAAGCCTAGCAAAAGTTTAAGATGCTTGTAAGGTGAAGATTTGGTTATTTTAGTGCGTTTTATTTCGAATATATTTTTCTTAGGTATGGCTTCTAAAACATTATCGTATTTTCGTTTTCTTTGTCATGATTAAACTAAATTCGTGATTATCAGTAAAACCTAAAACACAATTCTTACTACTTCGGTACACACTAGCTAAAAATGGGACGGTGCCGTTTAAATCAGGAAGTCTGGTCACGTTATGCATACAGCGCAAAGTAACCACAACTAAGTAAATTAAAAATAATGTTTCTATAAATGATTTTGTTAACAGAAATATCCACTTTCGTTATTATTTATTTAAAAGCGGGGCTTTGTAAAAACATTTGAATGTAGTTAATCATAATTGTATAAATGTAAAATTTTGTTTTTCATAGATATCTAATATAAATTAATCAATATTTGAAATATTCTACACATTTTATAAATTATTTATTAGGAGTCATTATTTTTTATATATTCAAGCATATAACTAACTAACCTTTTGCTTAAAAAGCAAATGTGCCTCAGTTCTCAACGCAACATTTTTCATATAATTATTGAAAACCCACATAGTTTTATCTTTTTTCATTAATCCTTAAACCATTCATTAATAAATTACACTATTTGTATAGTTTCACTGATTAAATGAATGCTTCAATTATTGAACATTTCATAATAAATAATCTATATCACTACAATAAGCAGCCTAGTGAGCAATCGCGAAGATTTTGATGCAGCGACATCTAAGGGACAGGTCGAAAGTCAAGTAGCAAAGCAGAGCCTAGTTGAGTATGCAAATTTATACCGTGAATACGAACGTGTGGATAAATGTCTAAATGAAAACTATAGTCCCGAACTTGAAGCACGTAAAGAGGATTTAACGAGACAACTAGCGAACCGCGAAGATTACATACGTAAGGTAATAAAAGTACAGTGATTCTAACACAACATTAATAAATAATAATACACATACACAGTAGTCATAAAAATATTTGTCTCTTAAATAATACTAAAAGTGTTCTTTTGTGGTCCTTTTTGTACTTTAGTTTGTATACGTAGTGTTGTAGACGTCAAATTTACTTGACTCTTGCCCCATGTAGGTCGTCCCGCCATAGCATCATAAATATAATATATACATTAATCTTTCATTGTAGTTTTGGTTGTGCAGAGCTATTGGTAGAAAAGTTTTTACAAAGCATCGCTACTTATGGTTCTTTAAAGAGAACACAAATTTAACGAAACCCTCGTTTCATATTTTAATATTCAAATGTACAAAGCGTAAAAATATAGATAAAAAATAAAAAAGTGCAGCAGAGGGTTATATTTTTTTTAAAACTTTACGGTGCAGAGAAAACCTAGGAACTTAGGTAAAACTGACCGATCCTGTTATGATTCACCCTTCCGTTCCCCACTTTCCGCCGAATTGAGGCATTGCGTGTTTAGTGGCTGGCTTTTCTTGCAAAATTTATATAGTCACCACCTAAATAGATGATATTAGTCGATTTACTAAAATAGTAAGATAAGTTATGCAGGAAATAATTCCAGTTTACAAAAGTCCTGACATTTAAAAATATAAACTTTTTTTGTTGATCCGTGCTTAATAATTATTAAAGAGGAGGACGGTCAATTTTTTTTTCTATTTATTGTACCTTGCGTTAGACGACAATTAACTGATACGAAACTCTCACATCTTCTTTTGTTTTCTTCATTTGTTTTCTTTTTATCTATAAGTTTATATGTCAAAAATAAATTGGCGAGACATGTAAAATTATCATACCTAACGCAACATTATCCTCTGTAAAATGATCAGAATCTTCAGTTTCGGAAATGTGTATTTTTAATATCAGGTAAACTACACACAATTATAGGGCCCAGCAATATCTTGAATTATATAAACTTAAAAATTAACCTGTAAATTATTTATGACTATAGGTAGTCCGAGATTACCAACCTAGTAACATCCATCCACTTCGAGCTTCTGCTTCAACGGCTGAAGACACTTACCGCAATTCCACTCTCAATCTGCAGCCCGATAACCACAAATAATATCCTCATATCTTTATTTTTGACATTAAGTTGTTAAATTTCAAGTTGTTCAACAAAGTATTGTTACAATTGTTTTTTTTTTAATTTATATAATATTATAAACGAAAAAATTAAATTTGTGTCTCAAAAAGGTTTCATAGCGAAAATTGAATCTTATATTACCTTAAAACGTTGTATTACGATCATGAAAATGGCCATTATTTTCTTTTCTTTGTTTAGTACTAAGTTTAGCATAATGGTTATTGTTAAATCCAACAACCACATGACACATATCTAATGGATGAAATTTATACTACGTCTTTGTTTCAATGATCTTGATGATTATTATTTTTAATGTTCAGAATATTAAAAAATCTGGATATTTTGTCTTTGTTTCATTCAAAATAATCACATACATATTAATATAAATGTTTTAATAGACATCATAATTATCTACTTATTCATGAGCCATAATATATTCTATTCATAAGCATGCACTTTAATAGACAAAAATTCGCTAAATATAACAGAACATGAAGGATTACTGACAATAATAATTTTTTTGAGATATTTACATTAATTATTAACATTAATAATTAATAATTAACAATTACATACTACGTAAGTATATAATGGTGAAATGTACATACATACCTTCAGTGTAGATATAGATATGTGCTTTATATTTATTATAAATATTATTATTACATATGAATCTGTACGTATTTACATAAGGTGCCATTGTTGATATGATGTTACACTTAAAGGTAAGCGAGAAGAAATAATTATGGAAGGAATAATCCATCTACGTTTTTTAAATGTGACATTCTAATATATTTAAGCTATTTAAAGACATTTAGTAAAGGTGAACCTATATCAGTATTTTGTTATAAGATAGAAAGTAAATGTATTCATGAAATTTTATAGAATTAGATTGAAATTGTTTTACAGAGATCACGATTTAGATTATTCTTACACAGATAGCCATTTTTCGTTTAATTTAATTACTAATACCTAATACTATTAATATACATAGATTATATAATGTGATTGATTCTCTTACACTCAAAATCAATATTGGTAAATCTTTACAGGTATTTGTACCTATTTATTAGGTATTTGTACTGGTTTTCAAATTTATAATTATTCAATTTATTAAATGGTTGCTTTATTGATAACGTTATGTTTTATCGATTTTTTATAACACAATATTGTTACTTGTTATCGAGTACTGCAGAGTCCAGGGTCAACATTTAGGACACAAGAGGCCCGCCCGCGGCTTGGTCTGTTAAACATTACTACAGATATACGACTATTTATTTTATTAAATGGAGTGTGCTTAGAATAAACAGTAATACACTATAAATTGATTTAAGCGTTTTGAGATTTCAGTTTGTTCTCAAAAATAGTATATCATATTTGAAAGAAACTTGTTTGGTTATATACTAGTGTATTTCCGATTTCTAGGCTAAGAGGTAGCCTGTATGTGGCTCTACAACCTGTTGTACCTTTAAATTCTCATATATACATCATATTTACATCTCAATAGAAATATCGATAAAAATTAAAAATCGTATCTTTTTTTATGTTTTTATAGTGTAAACAACTATACATACATAAAAAAAATATTTTTAAATGAAAAGCAGACAGTCAAGTTTTATTTATATATGCATATACACACTTTATTATAGATTGAATAGTTTAAGTAGGCTTTACTTTAATAATAATTGTAGCCCTGCTAAATTTAAAAACGTATAAAAATTTGAACAAAGCAGGATTTGAACCCGCGTCTCTTGAAAACCGTCCAAGCGATCTGACCAACTAAGCCGTTCGTTCTCATCAAGCTATGTCGAAATTCTTATACGCTTGTTACAACTCACTCACTATGTTGTTAGCATTTCTGGTAGAGAGATTTTTACAAATTTCCGCTACCCAAAGACAATTTGTTAAGAATTATCGTTTGGCAAGGGATAATGCTATCTCTTTATTAAATATTTTTACAATTTTTAAAGTCTTATTCCACACTTAGGAAAAAAACGTGCTAAATTAAAAAAAACGTATAAAAATTTGAAGGAAGCAGGATTTGTTCGTTTAAGTTTTTAAATGTATTTAAATTCAGTATTTTTCTTTTCTAAGTGTGGAATAACACTTTAAAAATTGTAAAAAGATTATAGCCTTGTCCGTATTTTTGAAGTAACAGAGATTTAATATGTTTTGCTACAACGAATAAAATCACATAATGGATATTTATTTTAATGACATAGGTACTATTGGCAATTAAGGGCAGAAGCATAATTATAACTGAATAATAAATAAATTATACATTTCCCATGCGGGCAAAACGAAGATATATTGTAGTTCACCAACACTATAATAGTATTGCCTTTATTTGTTTTTAACATATATTATTATACATTATCGATTTCTAATAATATATACAGGAATTTCAATAAATAATTAATTAGATTTCCCTATAAAGTTCAACTATAACTTATACATACTCGTATAACATACCTACTACAAGAAACAAATATGTCATATAATATATTTGACAAAATTTCTAATAAAAGGAACAAATGTTAAGTTTAGTTACATTCTATGCTACCTATAGTTTGTGAGTATATTATATTAAAAAGCCTATCATTACATCTACAGTTAATTAATTAATGCTTTTAGCAACAATAGAAAGCGATCTTTTCTAATTTGTACAAAATATAGTTATGACTAACAGCGTACAACACCATTTCATGTTTTTTTTACCGAAAAGTATTTAAACGATTGATTCGGAGTTCGATCGTAATCGATATTGTGAATTACGACAACAGACAAATGTTTACAATTAGGTTGCACATTAAAACGTATTGTTTCGATATCTAGACTTCTAGAAATACTATAATATCGGAGGGTTAAATGTTAATCGAAGTACCACGACTGCGTTTTCTAGAAACAATAAAAATACAAGTCCTTAACTAACATATTTTTTTTTGTTATTTATAGTATTTTTATGATACTCTTAAAATACGTAGAACGACGCACTTAATTAACGATTCTAACATCTTGTCTGAAAAGTATAAATGAAGCGCTATATATTATTTTGTTTAAATGTTTTCATATTTAATTACGGGAATCTGTGGAGGAAGGCATTTCGCCATCGATCTTGTGGCGAGCGTGAGCATAGGCGTCAGCAAGCGCCGGCCAAGAATCGGTGCCGGCGGCCCACTCCGATGTGCTCACCTCGGCAGGTCTCTCCACGCTCTCTGTCTTAGCGCATTCGAGTGATAATGGCTTAGGCGTTTCAATCCTGAGTAATAAAAAGTTGATATCATTTTAAAGTAACGTTAATAGTAATAATTATAATTAACAAGCTTCTTCTCTGTCTCAGTCGTCTTTTACACTGCCTAAATGGCTTTTAACCCTTAAGTCCAGTAGAATATTATGCGCGTTGTCTGTTCATTTTGTGTACAATAAAATAGCAATGTTTGTAAACTAAATAACTGAATTTAGGGTCACATTACGTTTAATTGTTGATAAAAAATACCTCACGCGCTCAGGTGACTGCATCGTGTCGTTTGTGCTCGATATTTCCAAATCCTCAGCATAGCTGAGGTTAATTTTTTCCCCGTCGCTGCGTTGATCTTTTTCTGTGTCAATCAGAAAAATAGTCATATAAATATGAGTACGTATTAAGACTAACTAACACTTATAGAAATTCGAATAGATACTAAGAAAAAATACTTTTATATATTTTGGAGCATCGGACTGTGACAGGGTAATGAGGGCTTCTCATACGGCAAAGAATATGCAACATACCTTCGACGTTAATGGCCGCTTCAGGCCATCCGAGTGAGTCGCCCTCCACGTCTACAGGTTCGTCCTCGGCATCGTAAGTGCGCGTATCACGTGGACGCTCCTCCCGCCGTTCGTCTTCTAAGTCATAGCCCAGCATACTCTCCACTGTGTGATGACGCTTACGAGTACGTAGCTTTAATCGTCTCTGTCTGTTGGCCCTTATTCTTTGATAAGTCTGAATAACATAATAAGATTTTCTCGATAGTTAATCACGTATATTGAATATTGTACATTTTGAAATCGGACGTTTCGAACACTTTTCTGTAGCCCGTAGTCATGGGTAGGCTCTAGGCCCTTTCATTTAAAATGTAAATAACATGTTTTATCCATATAACCTAATAGTACATTTTTCTAGTAAATTTTTATTTTTACCTCCCAACGAGCATCCTCATCTTGATGGTGTAAAGAATGCGACGGTGCGGATGCATCTCTCGGTATAGCTGTCAAGCTGTATAGATGTTGCAACTCCTGTAGGAAATGTGCTTGAGCTACACCTGGACCCAATCTTGCGCCGCATACACCACAAGCTGATTTGCGTTCTCCATCAGCTAAACATTTAAAGAGCATTTCTATATATCCTATAGACATGTCGACGTACAACGTGCAAGTTACATTCTAAAAAGAAAAACATACCAGAAAATAATTCATGTGAATCAGAGCACGTTGCCGTTGACGGTGGGTCTTCGTCCTTGCAAGGTCGCGGAGACGCTGATGCTGCTGATCCTGGTGAGCTAGTGTCATCTCGAACTGCATAACCATGACGATAAAGAGGTGGCGTACTGTTTTCGTCACGGACACTCTGCATAATTAAAATATTTCAAAGTAGTAAGACTAAAACTATGTTTCGTAGCAGGAAGAAGTTTATTTTACTTACTCTTAAGGCTTGTCCAACGCTTTGACCCAACGCGTACTGTTCACCCAAATGTCTTGCAAAGGCCTTTCCAGGATATAATGGATGAAATGCGCCACCTATTGGCCGAAATGCTCCACATCCAAAACTTTGCAGTGCTGGATGTAGAAACTGGGGCGCCATATGATGAAGGAAACCCTCCATAATGATACCTGCCGTCTATATATTTTTATTTTTAAATAACATTATACAATTAAAATTATATTACGCACAGCAACTAAATAATGTTTTATTATATTAGATATACCACAAAATTTTAAAAAAACAGACAGAAATTCTAAAGGATGTAATATAATATGATTTAATTATTAATCCTTATAACATTTTTTTTTAATTAATGTATAATAACGTAAGTAACGTATATTAATACGAGTATACATATATAAGGTAAGGAAGTTCTCCATATTCCGCTCAATCCTCGTTCTGTTAACTAGCAACCCAAAGCGTGGCGTTGAATTCTGTTATTCATCCAGTAACTCGAGTAAGTGGAAAGTGGGGAACGGAGTATTAGCAATAACTTTTCTTCGCTTACCCTGCTATATGTGGGATAAAGCGTGAGGATGTGTTTATTGCTTAATAAAGCCTGGAAAAATTATGGTTACAGTATTATTTAATGTAGAACAATTCAGAAAAATAATTTTAATATAATTTAAAAAAAAATTAAGATAAATACTATCAGATAAAATTTACATACAATTAAAATATATCAATTAAAACAATGACCAACAGATGTACTTAACGTGACCAGACGGCCCGTTTTGAGAGGGATTGTCCCGTTTATCGACACGTGAAAATTTTGGTCGATCGACAAAAAACAAGAAGTGAATAAAATTTGACTGGTAATTAGTGCCACGAAACTACTGCCATATTTCTGTGCTAGCAAAATGTAAAAAACCCAAAGAAACCAACATATTTTATCAGCCGGCAATAAAAAATACACAAACATTAAAAAAAAAAGATTCCCTAAAAGTTTCGCTTTCTTTTTAGCCGTAGCTAAGCGTATAGCGTTATACACAGTCGTGTAAAAGTGCTTGCAATAATATAATACTTAAATGAGATGTAGCGCTTTGAGCTGAAAAAAATGGTCACGTATTTGGTATACCAAAGAAATGTGCAGTCAAAAACGCAACGTGTGCCTTTTTAGGAATTGAATCGTTCTATCGTTGGAAATTTTACGTTGCGCTGCTTATATTATTTGTTAAATTACAAGTCTAAATAAAAAATCATAATTAGGTAACTAACTTTAACATTAATCAATACTGGTAACTTTTTTTTATTAAAATAAAAATACACCAAGTCTTGTTCATAAATACTGTTACTGTCGTCAAATTTATACAAATTAAGCTGCTTTTTTTTAAATGAACTATCGATACGAGTATTTATTTACTTAATGTAATATATGTGTATATATGGGAAAATGGATGGTTATTTTAGAATAGTTATTTATAATGTTGTTCACTAAATACATTGTAATTTATATCTTACGGAATATTATTTGATTTACTCGCAAAAAAGACTAACCCAAAAATCAGTACCTCATCTCGGCAAAGTGCTTGTAGCTCAATCTTAAAAAACCTCTGTTTATGCGTTGTAGGTTAAAAACCTTGACTATAATCACTAGTATAGATTTTATGTATATGTATCTCTTTAAGTAATATTGAGTATATATTCAACGTACATATTAATAACTTCTACGAATTATATAGCTAAGAAATGGTACGGTGCATATTGTGAATTGTTTGGATGGCTTCAAACAGTAAGACGTCTGTGGTACTGAGTTGTTGACGATAGCCTTCGTAGTTCGGACTCCAATTAACACTTAGGTAATAGGCGAATTGCCTATGTCGTAATCAATCGTGTAGTAAACAATGATGTCCTTTGAGTCAAAACAGGGTATGTTGTCCTTAGCTCTAACAAACAGTTGACCACGTGTCTGGCGCTTGCATTTGTTGTCTATGTTAACACGAGGCATTCTACTGCACATATTTGTTACTATTCAGAAAATTATTATTTAAAGGCACTTATTTCAAAGTGATATTTATTTTGATCATCTACTAGCTTATCTGGTATTTTAGCTGTAAGTCATATATTTGTGTTTTGAAAGTTTCTATGATACCGCACATGCTGCCTTAACGAAGGTTTTAATAAGGTCAACTAAGGTTAATAGGTCAATCTAGGACTTTTGAATAAGAACACACGCACGCACAATCAAGGAGCAACGAGAATGGCTATATATTAAAATTACTACATTTTCCATCCCAGTAACACAAACCTACTAAATCTCAGTCAGTCAAAATTAAAGTCAACTTTTTTACTTTAATTTTTAACGTAGACGGATCGTAAATAATTACTTTATTTTCACTAAATAATAGTACAGGTTCTCCCTAGTCTCAAATGCATACTTTATATTTATTACTTTTAATTTTTTAAATATACTCATTTTCAAGCACAAACCGGGTTCTATTTCGATAGTTTATTGCTTGGATACGCAGAAATACATTTTGAATTGCATAACAGTGTCTCATATAAGTGGGTAGATAGTTTTGTAATCAATGCGACAATCTTACCTTAATAGGGATCTAACGTTTACCGCACTTCAGATTGATAGGTGTTATGCAAATAGCCACTCTCGTGTTCCACTGAGCCTAATACAGAACAATCCAGATACTTGAAACGTTAACATTTATAAAATTGCCTTTAATATGCTGAGGACGTTTTAATATAGTAATGATCTGGTTTAGCTGTACTATTGTGTCTTGTTAGTATTGTGTCCGTCGTAAGTACAAAAATAATTATTATTGTGATATATGTATAAGTAAATTAATAAAAACCTACACAAACTCGTATAAATAAATTATTAAACCTTTTTTAACTGCTTTGTATTTTTTCAAGAGATGATATACTAGCGTAAAAATTTAAATGACTTAGTTACATACTTTTTATCTCTTTATGTTTATGTAATATGAAATATTAATCCTCTTAATGTTATAGATAAAAATAATTATTTACATGACTTCATTATTAAAAGAAAAACAATGTTATTGTATTCCTTAAATAAAGGGAAGCAATTGCTGTTAGGTTAGGTTATTCGATTTAATAGTGCTATGCCTCCGGTAGTGTGCTTTTGTAAGCAATGGCTAGAACAGTTGGTGCTCGTTACGTGCCGCTATCATTTCAACCGCCGCGCTACGTGCAAACCTAAACAATCGGGAAAAGAATAGTATGGCGAAGCAATAAATACACCTACTAACGTAAACTTTATGAAATGGTACATTTGGTGCTATCGTATGTTTGTCTATTTTCAGATAAAAGAGCGTCCTAGTTGAAGTTAAGTACACAGTTGAGGGTAAATTTTAAACAATAGCCATAATAAATACGTGTGTTCCTTCATTTATCAATTTAAATAAATCCGTAAGGAATCGGGTGCTCGCCTAAACGAAATATATATTGTCGCATGATCAGTAAACAATTAATAAAATATCTTGAATGTACCTAATATTATTACTTGTATATATACCTCTATCAATTGTTTATTAAAATACGTAGATTAAATAAATATACGTAATAGTTTTTATTTTATTTTGAGACAGTAACTATTTATTTATGATTGGTAATAGTTTACATGTGGTTTAATTTTTTTTATGGAAAATTACGTGTATTCATTTTTAAAAAACATTTTTTAGGATGTTTTTTTAGTTAATTTCTACTATAATGACGGCGCTCTGAATTCTAGCAGTTTAATAGTCATAGTACCAGTAGGTACGAAAATTTTTTAGCATTTTTGTGTCAATACATGGATATTTTGGCCTTTTTTAAACGGTGTAACTTATCTTGCTATTGGCCAATAAGTGGGCAATAAAACGGAGCGTATGGCGGTTGAAAGAAATACTGCTGGGCCTGATTTATGCGTGATAGGAATGCGCCCCTTTTTCAATAAGCCTCGATAAGAATCATTGCTTAGAGCCGCGGAACGGCTCGCGCATGTAATTAAATATTTTTTTCTCAGAATATAGTAGTATTCCAAAATCGAACTTATCTTATTATTTTAGTGCTTTGTATATACTAATTAATTCTTAAGTTGACATAGTAATGAATGGTCCATTGCTATGCGTTAACCATAATTTTTCAAACGTAACTTGATACAAATGACCTACTAGCAATACATTAAATACAATAATATAACAAATATAAATATAACAAATACTCGTTTATCTAAATAATAAATTTATATGTTTTTTAAGTATTTGGTTAGAATTTTTTTAAGAAAATATTGTAGAATAATCAAATTTCTTTGTATATTTTAAGTGTTGACACTCATTACACTTTGGCCAGTGTCATGCGTGTGAAACCTAAACTCAGTATTACTCTACTTTACACTACAATGATACAAAATCTTGATAGCGAAATTTTATTATATCTATAAAAGAATATAGGGAATATTGATTTGCATAAATCGTGTAGACACGAGAAAGCGTATCAGAACTTATTACAAAAAACTATATTGGGCCTTGTTTAATATTAATAAATAATTTCAAGCTACTTTGGAGCTTGAAATATTATCTCGTTAGCTATTTAAGTGTTTGATTTTATTCTTATTCTCCAGCGATATTAGATTGATTACCGATACGAGTCCCTGATAGTCCGTGTTCTCAGAGGTGGCACATCACTGTAGCGCGGGGATTTCATTTTCCCGGAATTGCCTAAAGACCTTTGTACAAAAGTATACAAAAGTATACTGTATACTTTATTATCAGACTTATAGCTAGTACTACTGTACTAGCTATAAGATTATCAAACTTATAGCTAGTACTACTGTACTAGCTATAAGTTTGATAATCTTCGGCTTGCTTTGCATATACTGTATGCAGTATGTTAAAATGTAATCGAAAATAATTTAAGACAAATCCGAAGGACTGTTATATCTGGCACGAAGGCGCTTGATCTTTTCGCGCTTCAAAATCACGGAAAAATGTTTGACTGTAAATCAAAGATTTCTATGTGAACTGAGAAACGGCTTTCACAAAGTTGTAAGAAAGAAAATACTGGAGATACTGCCCGATCACAATATGATCGGACAATTGCCTCATTCTGTAAAGTCACAACTGATAGATCATGGTTCACGTAGTCAACGACGCCATATACACAAATCTGTGAATGAAGAAAAAGACTTTACCAAAGTATGGAAATTTCTTAGATCAATAGGAGTAAGTAAAACACAACAATATAGTAATCCTCACAATATTAAGGCGTTCCGCAGGGTGGCGTTTTACCTCCTCTGTTTTTTTTCTGTATTTACTAATACTATTGCTCGGCATATTTCTTGTCTCTATCTATATGCAGGCGATCTTCAAATCTACTACCAAGCCAAACTACTGGAGTTACAACTTTTTTTTTTATTTTTTATTTTTTTTTATGACTTAGACACGGCAAAGGAGCATGCGGTTCACCTGATGGTAATTGATCACCGCCGTCCACGGCCCCGCGTAGCATCAGAGGAGCTACAAGAGCGTTGCCGGTTTGTAAGGTGAACGGGCACCGGGGCCCGGCATTACCCAATGCGAAACGCAGTGGCCAAAGTCACTACTTAACGCCAGTTGTAAATGCCGGGGGTGGTAACGATTCGATCGAGTCTGCCCATGCGTGTTGCCATCGCTGACAACGTGACTCTTCCACTCGTACTTTAGTCGCATCTTACGACAACATTAGTACCAGGGTGATCCTATTCTAAGCCGGAATCACACGGCTAAATCAATAAATCAATAAATGAAAGCTTGGGGAACAGTGAAGTAAGTATTTTAGTCTGCAGCTAAATCCTACTAAAAGGCTTATTGTAGTTGGCAGTGCAAAACTTATATCTAAAATTGATTTACATACTTTACCGCCGGTGTTTTTGGACGGTGTTATTTTATCCTACAGTAAACCTGTAAATGATCTTAGCATTGGCATCCTGGATCGGAATATGTCTTGGGACTCAAAGGTAAGAGAGGAAGGCAGATAGGAAGATGTTTGCGGCGCTAGGATCTCTTAAGCGTCTACGCAATTTTCTACCTATCCCTACTAAGATTGCGTTAGCAAATTCTCTTCTGTTAACGATTCTTGGTTATGCTAATATCTTTTATCTTGATCTACGAGAAGAGCAATTAAATAAGCTTGAGCGCCTTCAAAACGTATGTATACGTTTCATATTTAGTCTACGTAAAGATGATCTCTGATTTTTGAAAAGAATTCAAGTGGCTTTCTATCCGCCATCGTAGGAATACTCGCATTCTTCATCTTCTGTACTGCATTCTGTTCGATCCATCTTCTCCACCTTACCTAAAGGAGCGTTTTGAATTTTTGAGTGGCTCCCATACCCGACTTTTCCTATTGGATCACAATCTTACCCTAAAAAACCTACAACATTCCTCTTTATTTTATACTCTTCTACAGTGACTGCGTGCCGGTTATGGAAAACTTTAAATGTTAAGGGTTCTAAAACATTTCTTATTTTTAAGAATAAGAATAGGCATTTTAGCCGTTTTATTTTATATCCTTTCTTTTTTTTCCTTTCTTTAAATCGTTGGTATATTTTTTAGATATAGTTAGATAATATGTATATATATTTAATTATATATAATGTATGTATATGTAATGTATGTATTTTTGGACGGTTATAACGGTTATATTATTGTATACCACAGTAAATCTGTAAATATATTATTATTGGATTGTATAGTATTTGTGTAATTTTATTTATTAAATATTTATTTAGAATTGTTCACAACCTACCAGTTATTTGTTATTTATTTTGTGAAACCAACGCCTGCAGGTTGACTGCAAGAAATTGCTTTTTAGCGATAAGGTCGCCTACTGTACATTGTGTTTTAAAAAAATGTATTTTCGTGTTTTCTTTTGGTGTGCAATAAAGAGCTACTATTACTACCACCACGTGTGCAAATAGACGTAAAATTCTTGGTTTAACATCCTATCGAAATTGTCAACTGTTGTAACTGATGTAACTTTGCACAAATTACATCAGTTACAACAGTTTCATGTTTTACTCTGAAATTTAGATGTGAAAGTAATTAGTCATTCTTGAATATGAGTAAAAAAAGGTTCTGGTATTCGAAAGTTATTAAGAAACGATAGTGAATGATATAAAAACAAGTGAATGGAATTGTACTGATGCTTTAATTGAATTGATGAGATGGAAATGGATGGAATCGACAACATGGGTGCAGTCTAACCAAACTAATAATATGCTATAAAGTACTGTGCGGTTAGGAAATTCGGTAACAGGTATTAGGTCAAACAGTTCCTCAGAACACTCCCCATGATAAATGTGGTAGAAGACGTATAGCGAAAAGACGTCTCTACAAAAGCCAATATATTGTGCCTATCACAGACTTTTAGAGCCCCCAAAGATATACTTTGTATGTGATCAAATGGTTCAAGCTGACACTGGGATGCACCAGCCTAGTAATAAGTACAGTAATCCATAAGAGGACGAACTGGGCCCTATACAGGGCCAATCGGCATTTGCGTAAATATTGTCTCGCTCTTCTGCTGGCCTGGCTATCCAGACGATCGCGATACTGGAATGCCAGTATCGCGATCGTCTGGAAAACCAGGACTGAAACTTGGCGCGGTGTCAAGGAGAGTGTTCTCAAAAATTGGTGATACAACAAAACGGATTTTTTTAGCTGTCAACGAGCAAACTTGGGGAACGAAGTCTGCTCGTTGACAGCTATAAAAACCCGTTTTTTTGTATTACCAATTTTCGAGAACACTCTTCCACGTGCAGCAAGAAAGCTAGAAATCTACTTGAATAAAAAAAGAAAGCTCGAAAAGCCCGTAACATGGGAATTTTGCAAAACACAATCTCACACTCGATCAAAGGCCTTCGCCATACCGACTAACCGTCAGGTCTTCTCCCTCACTTTCTTCGGGATCGGGTGGATGAGGCGCTCTTTTAAGCATTAGCAGCGGTGTCAACTAAGAAGCATGAGAAGAGAGAGAACCGATTGGCACTACATGACTAAGAACGTAAAGTTCCATCTTGCAGTACTACGACAGAGACAGCAGCGGCATAGGCACCAGGATCGTCTGAAGAAAAGCGAACCGGCCCTCAGGTATTGGATGAGTAAAAAAACGCATCCAATCCCAATCTGCTGATTTGTAATGCCTGATGTGATGGGTCGCATGTTCGTGTCTATCGTGTTTTATTGGCACCCAAAGTCAATCAATTTTGACAGTCCATTTACCACGGTAAGGGGCGTAGTGCGGCATAGAGCGCATTAAATCGCGAAATATCACGACACGACGGAGAGAACCTGTGAGAGCATATAGTCAATAGCCGATTGTAATAATCCGATGAAATCTGCCCATACGTATTGCCATTGCTGGCGACGTGGATCTCCCACACGGTAATTACGTGTACCTCTTATGACATTGTAAGTACTAGAATGATCCTGAAAAATTTTTTAAGTGCTGGTTCACACGTCGAGCGAATGAAAATGCAAAAATTTGTAATATTTGTGAAACAAGTCAGTGTTGAGAGAGGTAAAAGTGAGGTGAGACCTCGGTAGGGAATTGAAAATTAAAAAGTCATGCATGATTTCACAAGATATAGCAAATCTTGTTGCCGTAGTAAATACATGCAAACATTACTTGTCAAAAACCATATTGCTGAAGACTGTAATTATTACTCACTCAATTAATCATTAATCAGTACATCTTATAAATGTTGATAAACTTAAGTTAGCGAGCGCTATTCGTCTTGTATAAAATGAACTTAAATTATATGTTTTTAATAGTTTTACCTGTAATATAAATTAGTATTAAGCTCCATTCTTTTAGATTTATTTATTTATACTACATATTTTCATTTTCCGTCAAATATTATAACTAAGTAGATCAGTAGATTACGGGACGTATTCTATGGGTTTTGATTACGCGGCGAGCTTTTGGCGATTGAGTTGATTTTCAATCTAATCTGTTTTGTCTGTTCCGTAGTCCTTAATATTTGATATTAATTCCAGCTTAAAATCATTATGCGGTGGCGAGATAAATAGCCTTGACATACAAATCGACGGACAACAAAGTGAGGATCACTTTACACTCAAAATGAGGATTTCGTTTCAGGTACGGAAAATCGTAAAGCTTTTTCTGCTTACCCAGCTATAGAATAAATAATACAGAAGCTAAAATTATAGAAAGAGACAGATGACAAAGTATGAATTTAAAGCACGTAACTATGGACAAAAAATAGCTTGTAGAGTTAAGTTTCTTAATATTTGTCGTATATCTCGTGACCGCGTTTTCTTTCTGCACTTATTTTTGGATTTCACTATAACATTTATTACGTCATTCGATAAATACATGAGTGAATTCTTTTTAATTGAGTTAAAAAATAAAGAACAGAAAAAAATGTACTTAACCATGCGTTTCATTTTTCAAATGATTTCAAACATATTTTTTTATATTATTAATGGATTATGTATTATATCGACTAAAGTGTCCGAAATGTACCCTTTTTTTTAAGAACCACCGGCACCCTGCCCTTTTTTGAACCCATTCCTGATTAGCAAGGTGGAATATTATGCATATTTACAGAAAACATTCTGACACTATGAAAATTGTAAGTATCGAGAAAGCAAGTTCGATAATATGTGGAGTATGTTTAAGATTTAAACACGTAAACCAGGTAAAGTATAATAATTAAATGCAGCCATAGCAAAAGTTACTTAATAGCTTCAGCATTTTCCATTGATATTAAATTTAAAGATCTGAAACATCTGAAAGCATCTGATGAAAAACCATAAAAAGAAAATGATATAAAATGACGTAGAATATGTAAAGAAAAACTATAATATTTCAGCTAAATCAAAAGTAACTAGCGCCTTTGTCCACTTATAGGCAAAGTGTGATTATTTATATTATAAACTGAACATACAACTGAACAATACAATTTTTTAAATTAACTTTGCTTTACGCTATATCCCTAGCGGGGTAAGGAGAGAGAACAGACCGCCAAACTCCACGGTATTGTTCAGTTATTGGCACAGTTTATCAAATAAATAATCATTGGTGACGTTTACGTTAAAAATTTAGCGTAGGCACTTATAGAATTTAAAAATTTTAAAATTTAGCGTAGGCACTTATAGAGATTACCAAAGATTTTTGTAACACTTCGGTTACAATGCAAGTAATTGGATTATATTATCGTGATTTCATTAAGGTTTTTTTAATTGGTGTAGAAATAATATAACGAATGTTATATGGCTTAACTTTTTATCTATTAAATATAAATGTGTTCTTTCATGAATTGGCTTGCAATATGGTGACAACATTTATTTGTTAGACTTCTTAATATTTTAAATTCATTACCAATTAAAGTATTTATGCAATGCAATTTTATGAGACAATATAAAAAAGATTTCGAAATAATGTAATTGCGGTAAGGGTGAGCAGATGGAGACTCAGCAATGTACCGTAGGAGCGTATTAATTTAAATCTCTAAAATATAAGGAACTATTTGATATAATTAATATATTATGTTTTACACAGCACACTACATTTTCATTTAATTGAGTAAGGAAGAAGATTATATTGTTTAAAACAGTTTCATATTTTTTTATTTGTATAACATTAAAGTAATTGTCGTACATAATCTCTGACTATTGTTTTTGCAAAATTTAAAAGCGAGTACGCAGCGCAGTTGAAAATCTTACGTTGGATCGATTTTAAAAATATTTAAATACTTACAAAATGTATTAACTAACAACCACAATAGCATTAAATGTCAATGATTTAAAGAAAAAACTGTGTTGCAACATTGATTTAGCAAAAAAAGCCTTTTTTTAGCATTCGTAGGAATCGAGTTTTAAGTAAGACGTTGCCGCTGCGCGAAGATGACCTTAATAATAGTATTCCTATGTTGCCACTTTAGGGTTTGGTATGCGTAAATATAACGTTTATTTATTATTTAAATTAAAAGAATAAACAATTAAATTAGAAAAGTCATTTAATATCTTAAAGATCTGTCTAACATTTTAAAAAAAATAACAGCTAATTTTTATTAATAATAGAAAAAAACAATTTCTTCAAAATGTTAACTTTAAAATTAACACAATTTTTAACTATTTAAAAACTAACATAATTTGTTGTATTGATTGATTTTTATTATATTTTTGGTGGACGTAATTTTATAAGATGTATCTTTTACAAAGATTCACTTCACTTATGGAGAAAAATATTAGGTCTACACTTTTAATTCGCATCGCGTAATTTATTTTAGAAATCATACCATTTATTAGAATTAACATTGATAAACATCCATAGTTGTCCCGAAACTGGCGATTTCTGAAAATAATGTCCACCAAAAAATTTTTAATTACCAAAATTAAATGACTAAATTACCAAATTACTTTGTAACTAGTATATATATATCTATAAGAATGTATTTGCAATAACTTTGTTAGTCATTGTTGTAAAATTTGAAGTATACATACATATGCGGCAAAAATATTTTAATAAAAAAATTTATAACACAACAATATTATTTTACATGTTTTTAATTTGAAACTTAACTTACCTAGTTTCTATCACTACACAAAATTACGCGGCGTCGGACAATGCAGCGCGCAATACGTGCTCACACCGTGAAAAGCTACCGATGACTGCAGGGTGGTGTCTCTGGGCGGTCTTGCTAACGACACGCCCATTCGCGCAGAGAAAAAACAACAAACACATTTTAAATTTATTGCATTTCCACGAAGCACTTCGGTACTACTATTTAAAAATGTATTTTTTATCTCCACTTAAATTTTACGTATCTTCCACAATTTTTTTTTATTTAAAACGAATATTATAATAAAAAAAGAGCAAGCAGATATGATAACGTGGTACAAATTAAGTTACATAATCGTTGTTCAAAAATGTCACAAAGTACAAAGATTGTTATGTTCCTATCTACACTTAGGTTTTTATTTCGTTTAAGTATACTTCTTAATTTGTCAGTGTGAAACAATACATTTGATTTTGTTTTAAAAATTATGAACGAGTCCATATATAGAAGACTGAGAGAATACATATTTTATTTTAAGCTAACCAAAGAACCGTACAGCTATTATGTGTAGGGCTGGACGTGTTAGGTCTGTCGTATAGATTTTAATAATAAAGTAAACAAATATCTAATATATATAAGTCATGCGGCCGCTATATATTGCATCAGTTTTTTTAAGTTCAGCATCGAAGAAAATCACCAAAGGCGATATTAAGTATTAATAAGATACAATATATAAAACTTTTTCTAAATTAGTTTTTTAGCTTCGCACTGAATTCTGTTCCTGATGACTTAATGTCAAGTCTTTCCTTTTTAATTGCCATCTGCAAGCTGGTGGCAATGCGTAATAAAAACTTCAGGAAGAAGCTGGTTAGACGACATACCGTTTTATAAACAATTGAATCATCTGAAAATAAAAATCATTACCAAGCAGTCAATAGCACAAGATTCATGTAAATATAGATTTAGTTTATAAAAGAAACGTCTAGTCTTGAAATTGATTTCGTCACTTCATTGAGAAGTGACAAAGATTCAAAATCACTAACGAACGGGACGTTTTTTTAAAATAAAAAGTTGTGGAAATTCATGTGAACGACCTAAACGTTAGACATAACGTTTTGTTTTTATGTAAAGATCTTTTTTATTGTATAAGATATATGTAAATATTCAGACATATATATGTGAATACATACTCGCTCGTATCATAAGTACCTACCAATGCAAAAATAATAGAAACATTAGCGTAAAACTTCAATAAATTATAAATTGTTTGGTTCATTACACTCCAGCATACCTGTACAGTGAGTAACTACTAGCTACGCAAAGCTAAATTACAGACAGTAAGTGGCTTTGTTAACATATTAATAAGAAAAATGCGAGTTGATCAAATAATTTATTTTAAAACTTCTTGTCAGGCTATTTTAAAATTTAAATCAGCGAACTAATGAAAGTCTAACTATCGTCCTCAATTTTTTTTATTGTTAAATTAAAATGATTTTACACCCATATATTTCTCCTCTACAGTCTACTACAAAATACTAAAACCTTGATGAAGGAAAATAACTATGACAACATATTCATTTATTGCAACCGCTCTGGCTACGGAGGGTAATAAAGATGAGAAATTATTTTTAATAACATTATGGGGCGCAGGACCGGTGACACCACAATATTTTGGTGACGCTAATACCAACCCTTATTACAGAAAATTCCACGCTTGCAAGTAGTGGGTAATAATAATAATCCCTCGACTTTCTTTATGACCTCTCAGAAGCTTTATGTGAGAATAAAAGTTAACCTTATGCGCTTTATATTATAAGGTGAAGTGGTTTTTGAATTTAATAGTACATTTATTAATATGTTTACCATAAAGCAGTTCTTGAAATATGCAAGTGTACAAATAATTAAAAAATTAAGTTAAATTTAATCAATCACATTTTAGGCCATCAACAGAAGGCAAGGATAATCGATGACACAAATTAGATGTGTACTGATTAACAACAATTACCAGAAGCACGATGCGCAAATTGAGATTAGAGAGATAATATAAACCGCATAGCATGGCGGCGGCATTAATTGAAAGCCAGTATACTATAAGTAGCTGGTAATGATTGCTCTTGCAAGTGTATTCCGTAGCTCTTGTGGTCACGTCAAAGTTTAATTCGCAGCGAATCGGGACAGTACGTCACCGCACAATGTCATTTTGGTAGAACGGACAAATTTTCCAAGGGAAGAAGGACAAAAAGGTAAGCCGGTGACGAGGCTCGGTATGCGACGCGATTATGAAACGCCATTTGTCAAGTTTTTATTGGGCTCCCTAAAGCTAAGTCTATTGTTGTGCAACCCACAGCACCCGCACCCCCCGACCCTTGTCTGAATCACGATCATTCGTTATTTGTACTAGTATGTTATTATATTTTTTAATGTTTATTTCTCTTGAAGGCCCGTCGTGGCGCAGGGGTACAAGCGTTGACGGTAAACAGCAGGTTATGGGTTCGATCGAACGAAATGTTTAATATTTGCAATTTAAATATGTAATGTTTTCAATTCTTTGCTCTGGTATCGAGGTAAAAAGTGGGGAACGGAACTCTGCCTACCCAGCCACGTGCGGGATACAGCGTGATATAGAGAGATAGAGAGAGAGCTTATTTCTTTACGTGGATAATATACGTATGTGGATAAGTACTATTCACGTAACTTGTTTTGATATAAATTTTCAAAATAAACTACGATATTAATCTATGAAACCATCTAGTGTAATATGAGAGGGAGTTAAAGCTAATATTAAACCGTATCGTTGCGGGTGTAGCGGGTACCAGTTCCGTCGGTGCAAGCATATTTCGCGCATCGTTGGTCAAAGCGTAGCTCTTGCTGGGAAGTCAAATAACTTTAATATCTGTTGCACCCCAACATTAAAGGATTCCTAGTCTGCAAAGTTAATACTCTATACGACTCTTATACCTTAACAAGTGGCTCTTTTGTACATGTAGTACGCATAAAAATATTATTTTTAATGCTAGCAAGTAATAATAAGTTTTATACTAATAAAGAGCTAAATTAAATGCGTGATTAAATTTTAAGTAGTAAGTTTTAACTAATAAATATTAATGGTTATATTGATTTACTTAAAATGTATTTCTAATTTAGTACTATTGTTACATGTGATATTACTATAGTTACTTGTGATATTAAAAATTCCAAAAATAAAATAAGAAAGGGAGCATGCCGCCCCATTATAATGTAAGGCTTGTTAGGGAATATTTCAATAATAAATAATATTCTTGATAATTAATTTTTATTATGTTTGAATCTTAGAATCATATTTCACAAAATAATACAAAAGTAACAGCATGTAATTTGAACAATAATTATATTATATTATGGTAATAATCAACTTTTTAAAATAAATTTTACTAATACTCGTAATAGTTTTGGTAAGTTACAACGATCCATGATGAGAACGCCTTTGGTAACATGTGCTTGAATTTTTTTATGTCCATATATTATATATTTTAGGTTTTGAATATTTTCTATTATTTCTAAAAAATCGCAGTAATGAAACTGCTAAGCCACTCACTTTACTAAGAGGTTGAGAAATTAGGTCTTGTATATGACCTATTGAGGTAGAAATTTGACTCTAAGAAGAAAGAGCCGTCGTTTTGACAACATTTTACATGAAAATGTTTTTGATGGGGTTAATTTATTTTTGTAAGATGCATAGGTTAAAACGAAGATAGACACACTTTTAGAAACAATCTAGTTTCAAAAATACAAATAATTTCAATTAATTTGATGTAATTAATACTTTACCTATTTAAGTTGTATTATCATATAACTTGCTGAATCTTCACGTAGGACATTATTTTGGATATAGAAACCTACCTAAATGGATATATTGGAAGAATAGCCTACCTATATAGATCATATATGTAGGCTATCCTACCAGATGGACAGAGCAACTACGACTATTCAAATTATTAATATGATTTTCTAATTATATTATTAATATTAATATTATTCATACAGCAACTATTCATATTATCTATTAATATTATTTTCTATTTCTTAAAATATTTTAATTGTTATTTTCTAAGAAAAAAAGAGAGAACTTTAGAAGATATACCTAATGGTCTATGGCTTTAATAGGTGACTTTTTTGCCTTTTTTGCTTTGAGTAACTGTAAACGCTACAGATTGTGAGTTCGATCTCCATTGAAGGAAAATAAATATTTTATATTTCATTTTTCCGCTCTCATTCTCGTCTCTCTTGTAACCACAAGACAAAGCGCGGCGCTGAGTTCCGCCACTCACCACGCAATGTATCAAATTCGGGAGAAAGTGAGGTGTCTTAACACTAAGTTCCCAATTTCACTCTGCCTACCCTGCCATCTGTGGGTTGCAGTGTGACGCCGAGTGAGTGAGTAAAATAATTTTTCTCGTTTTTATTTTCTTTTTGTGTTTATCTTTATTTCATAATGTTTAAATATGTAAAGAACTTTTGGCAGTGTGACAGTGATGAAATATTTATAATCCTAAAATATTTCCAAATTATTAAAAAAAATATATAAATTAGAAATAATTTGTTTTCCAGCCAAGTGGTAAAAGGATTTTGAATTACCTGAGCTCTCTTTAAGCCAGTGCATTTATTTACTTATTTAATTCATGCTGGATGTCGACAAATATTCATAACGTAATAACAATGTCTATTAGTAAGGATTTAAATGGTCACGACGTCAATAATAAAATTTAACTTTAATCTTTTAGTCTATAGTAGTATAGAAGGTCCTAGAGCCATTTATTTTTTAAAAACCTCGCGATGACTACACCTTTAGTACATCAAAGATGCCCTTTTAATTTTAAACAAAATAAACGCAAAAAAGGTCATGAAACATTGAAGCCAATCATCAAACATTGATGGCTTATAAATAAATTGTCAAGTCTTTTTTGTGTTTGTAATGTATTCGCTCATATAAGTGAAAAAAAAAACCCTATGCTCCAGGTAGTATGAAATAAGAAGGCAGTGCATATATACAATATTAAAAAAACGTATTTGTTGTTTCTATTTATGTAAATAGGAATTTTAAGAAGTATTGCATTCATCCTGTTGGGGCAGACTCGTCTTACACGAACTTCTATCTCCTTACTATCCACTTGACGGGGTAAGGGGTACAGCCACCTTACATAACAAACTTCAGCTGTCTAGCTTTTAAATTGGCGGAAGTCTCATACAAATTTTATTCTCTAGTTTTCCCTATTCCTTAAATACATGTTACAGCTTTATAATTATTTTACTGTTTTTGAACTAATATTAATTTATGTACCAAAATTCAAATTTATAAGATTTTTGTAATTATTAAATGATAAAGATCAGGTCGATTAGTCAGTAGCAAATCGAGGAGTTTAGATAAAAATAAATTCTAAAATCATAGAGCTACATATACATACAGCTTAGTATAATCCAAACTCAAGGTATTGAAGGTTTCACAAAACGACTAAGGGTTTTGAGAAAAAGTAGTAAAGGTATTGCGCTTCGCATAGCTCGTCCTTGCGGGAAGCTGACCCGGCCCTAGATTTATATTGTTTTATACTTTGAAAAACGCTCCATTACAGAAATTAAACAAAATTTACCTTTTTATATATTATAAAAAAATGTAAGAATGTAAAATAGAAGCACACTGCATAAAAAATGCATACCAACGTGTATGCATATATATGTACATAGTGTTAACGAATATTCCTCTTTCGTTTCAGAATCCACTGTTTATTGCTTTGTGTGTGAATAGGGCTGCCTATTTGAGTCATAATAATTCCGCACAAGCATCGAATATAAATTTCTGGTACTTTTAAAAGAAGCGCGAGGCCATTTGATGTGTCTTGTGAATGAGACAGCCGCGAAGCTGCTGCTACCGCACCAGCCGCTAAATGCAACGTACGGACAACGCTACCACCTAAAAATTGTTAATGTATGTTGTGTATATTATTAAATTTCATTAATGTTCTACATTTTAACAATAATTTGGAAATATTTTAGACTAATACGAAGCGAAAACTATCCATTTTCTAAATTTAGCTACCGGTTATTAACGTTTTGGTTTACAACAAAATTAATTAAATACTAATAACAACTGTTTAGTACTTAAAAATAATTCTAAATACTAATGAAGAATTGCCCCAGACTTCCATTACAATGATTGTGTCTTTATAGAAAATGGTAATTAATAATTAATTGTTACAACTATATTATTAATTTGATATATGAAATTAATTTAAAAATACCTATATATTTAAGTGAAAACATTACCATTTCTACGAAATTGGGGTGGTAAACAAGTTGCTCTTCTCACTTCGTTTTCAATAGCTACTTTGTAATATTCAGCCAAATCTACGATTAACTGAATTCCACGCATTTTTTCTGGATCAAATTTTGCCTGTGATGCTAAAAACATCGCGATGTCTACACTATTCCATAAAGGAATTTTAAATTCTGTAAAAATAGTATAATTTCAAAAAATATGAAAACAATATATTTCAAAATTATATCATGCGATTGTATTTATGTGCATCAACTTTATGCTAATAAAATGTAGCTTAAATCCCCCTACAGAAATGCTAACAACATAAATAAGTTGAAATAGGCTAATAAAAATTAAGCGTAGCTTGATGAGAACGCATGGCTTAGTGTCAGAGTGCTTGGGGGACTTCGAAGACACACGAATTCAAATCTGATTCCAATAGGAGCGGGTTCAAACCCGGCTACGCTCAATTTTTTCTTAAATATTTGAATTAGTCAACATTTGACTCCCTAGAATAAAACCAAAAAACAAACTGTTTTTTGATAAATACAAAATAATTTACCATTCATCAACAAAATTTAGCTTATTAACTTAGTGGCTTTTGTTCTATTGAGTGTACTTCTCAAATGTAAGACAGTAAAAAATGTTTACTTAATAAATAGAAAATTAGGAATTACTTAATGCTGAATATATGTCCAGTTCAGTAGCGTTGATGTCTTCCACACTTAATCTTATACCTTTGCACAAAAGACAAAGTCTGACTACTTGAGCATTAATAAATATTGAGGCTGAGTCCATTTTACTAGACAGTAAAATACAACATGTCATTATAAGTACGATTCGTTTTCGAACATTTTCAATCTTTTTTTTTCTCAATGTCAGATCTAAAAATTTTGACAGATTCAAACATTAAGATTATTAATTATTGACAATGGCTTTTACATTATTTTCAAAATTTATGAAGTCAACAGAGCATTTTTTTTTATTTATGGACATTTTTGAGAAGACACTATTAAAAAATTTGAGAGTATACTCGTATATTATTCCGAGTGATACTCAACAACTGGTGTTTGTTGCCCACTATTCTATGTTGTTGTCCATTAATATGATGTTTCTAAGGAAATATTTTTGCCTGTGCCAAGTTTTAAATAATACAAGGTATAATTTAACATTAATACAACAATCGCTAATAAGCAAATTATAATTGAGATGCGAGGATAAATAGGAACAAAACTTAGCACGCCAAATCTTGTCCTGCACCACTTTTGCATTTTCATAAATATTCGCTTTAAAATAATAGCATACGGATACAAAGATAGATGTTAAAATCAACGCGGAATTTCTGCAACTATGAATGCAAATGCGAATTCTTGCGTCATCTCTAGGAATGCCAAAACTAATGAAAGCCTCCTAAAAAACTAACTAGGCTAAATCTAGAATGCCGCACTCGCTTATACTAATGAAAATAATAGATTATTTTTCTTAATTCCCCGATCGGACATGGATAATGCGGTGCTAAGTTTCGTCACTCTATACACAATGTTTTCACTTAGGACTATGAAAAACGAAGAAAAGATTATCTTGATACGAAGTTTGAAAAATAAAACTTAAAAATCAAAAATTAAAATGGTTATTTTTGTCAAGTAAATAAGACTATAATATTATTTTTATCAATTTAGTCATCCGTATCCGTTAATATATCACAACATGAAAGTTGCTTAAATATTATGTTCAAATATATAGTAAAATAATTATACCATCAATATTAGCATAGGTTATGCTGAGTGCGTGTAAATAACGTTCTAATATCTGGCAAGCCTGACCAGGCACTCCGGGAGATTGAAAACCAAGTACAGTGCAAATATTCCATAACGCTGTGCGACCACCTTGTTGCACAAGCTTAATATGACTTACGTCTAAAGCTAAGATAAGGGTATAATAAATTCATATTAGTATGAGACAAGTGAATTTAATAATAAATGAACCGGTAAAATGCTTCAAATACCTTCATTATCAGAATCACTTAATATCACTTTAATCCACTCTGAATGTAAACACTTTGAAGTTGAAATGCTTTCGTCATATGCTAAGTCAGACATTTTTAATATGACAGTTCAAATAATTAATAAAGGTATAAAGATTTAAAAGAATACAGTTTTCATCTATAATAAAAGTTTCATCTATAATGACAAAACTAACTATGTTAGGATTAAATCTAATTTTGCAACTTAAAATTATTATTTATTCCCGTCACGTCATTATATTTTATTGTGTGATAATATATTATATAAGAAATTGTCACGTTTGAAAAATAAAAATATGTTATTAACTGTCAAATTTAGAAAAATGAATTAAAAAATATTAGCTACAGCATAATACGCAATGACTTCATGTTATACAGCCAAATTATTTTTATTTAAGAATAAGTGCTTATTATATTTTTTACAATTACTGCTTGTCATCTTGCTCAAGAACTAATGTGAGATCTAAATTTAAAAAAATGCTTATCCTTTGCCGTAGATTTTTTGATTGATACTAAAAAATAGATCTGTCTGTCTGTCGTCTCTTTGTTTAATCTATCCTCAAGTATCTTTTCGAGTTTCTTTGTATTTTATGTAAATTTTTATCGTATTTTTATTAGTCAATAAAACACAGGTACATTAAGATAATATAAGTTGAAAATTACTCAAGGAAATGTTGTTTGAATAAGTTAAATATATTCGGTTATGTACATGTGCTGCGAATACGTATTGAACCTACTATTTTTCTATAATGTTATCAGAATAAAATAAGTTATGGTAAGTGCAAAGTGTACATTTTCAAACTATGAATATTGTGTAACATTCAATATCTTGGTTTTTTATGTCTTACAAGAGAACACAATAAAATGAAAGGAGAGCGTTGTTTCAAAAAAACTGAGAAATTATGATGTAAGCTGAAAATAACATTCACTAGTAGCTTATTAAGTAATTATTTATCTGTCATATACTTATACGTCATATGATATAACTGTGCATTATCATACAGATTTTTAGACTGTAGAGGATATTCTATTTGAGTATTCTGTGATAGATTTTAATCTAAAAGCATAGATTGCTTATATAAATAGATAATTCAGCATACTCTTACCCATTTTCCTTACAATTTAATAGCAGATGTTTGAATGTCACGTTGCCATGATATAAAGGTGTGTTCCAAATCAGCTTAATCGGACAGAAACAGAAACTTAACAAAAAGATTACATTTATCACAATTACATAACTTGCAATAGAATTTGCACCTACATCATATGTAAGTGTAAAATTCTCTTGCATCTAGACAGGCTTCTGGATTATTTAAATTTTATCTTATTATAGAAAATAAATATTAATTTCATATGCTATATACAAACTGAATTTTCTTGGGACTATTTTAACAATTTTGTGTTATTTAAAATTAAAGTAACAATTGGAAACTAAAGCTAAATATATAATAATAAGCAACTATAAATATTTCTTCACAGCAAAATATATTTTAAATTAAAGACAAAGCATTTTCTTTAAAATTAGACAACTAATTGTACTCTCTTAGCTTCTCATATTCATTAATAAATTATTGTACTAAGCTTTTACGAAGTAATAATGTTTGATAAAAAATGTTCATTATATAAGATTAGTATTTGAATTTGATTAAGATAATGAAATTTATATTATTTTAGATAATCATAAGCTTAGTGGAGGAATATTACATGAAAAATTTATTTTATGTGAATTTTTTATGCAAAGCTCTTAATTTGGTAATCCGCAGACGTACGTAATAAACGGAATAGTAAAATGGTTGAAAAGGAAAAGCGAGACAGCATGGGCGTGGCGGCGACAAGGCGTTGATTTTTCTCTTTCGCTCCGCCCAATGGAAAATATCCATGTCCCGCCCTCACACCATTTATACACATCTTTTGAAAATAAAAAGCATACGTACGATAGTGGGACGTGTGCACTGTGTGAGATAAAATAATATTAATTCAGTGCAGTGAATGATATAAAACAAGAAAATGAGCGGTCATTGAAAAGCACATAAAATACAGTAAAATATATTATAAACTTACCAGAAAACTTCATCAATTCAAAATACATTTTGACATTACAAATAAGATGTCACGGGAAAAAGACGATATCAAAGCTCATCATGGCTTGCAACATTGATACTCATTTACATAAACAGATCGTTTATTTGGTTTTTCAGGATACAATAAGAGATAATAAATATACAATAGCCTTCAGATCTTTTGGCCAAATCTCATTAACATAAAAAACTCACAGTAATCTTTTTTTATACAGACAAAAGAATTGACAGCTGCTAGCACGTATAGGTTCCTTCTGCACAAATCTTCAAAAGATGTGTCAATAAATAATTAATATGCACTTGTAGAGAAATCGGTGTAAATACAAACTGATATCTAGATATATAGAAGAGCGTCAATAACACAATCGAACACCGATCAAGCGGCGGCTTGCGGCTAGACAGCTCAATTTCAGCGACGGTTACGTCCACATTTGTAGTAATATTAGTTCCGCTTAGTATTTCCTGCGATATGTCTCACATACAATTAATATCGAACACCGTAAACAAAATTTTATGTATTTGTAAAAGGTAAACAGTAATCATAACAAGACAAGAAATTCTGGACATACTTTAAAAAAATATAACTTAATTCAGTTTGTTTATTCACATTTGCCCCGTTCATTGATATAACATTTCATGAATTGATAAATGCTTATCAAATCATAACGCGAATGTTACTTTTATTTTCAAATTTACCTTATTAGTAGAACTCGAGTCAACCGTTAACCAATTTCTAATGTTTATGTCAATTTTAACTTTTCAAGTCATGCCAATTGATAAAAATAGCTTGGCTTTTATAAATCTCATATGCCGCCCCATGTCATATTTATGTAATTTATATAATTTCAACTTATATAATTTCCTTTATTATTATAGATTTTAAATATTTAAAGGAAATTTAATTTTAATATTATAAATGCGAAAATAATCCAGTTTGTTTATCTGGTAACTTAAAATGAACCTACGCAACGCTGCCAAAAACTTAAAGAAGGCCTTGGCAGTCGGAATTAAAAATATTGCATACGCACTATATTGAGGTCCTATAAAAGAATTATATATTTTCGCCATTTATCCTTAACGGGTACTTAAAAAAAATTTAAAAAAACTATTTTTTTATATTCGTTTGACAACATTGTCGGTTTTATATTTCTTCACTAGAAGATTCCATACATATATGAAATCGAAAGTAACTCCGACTGTGATTAAATTACATATAGAGATAACTCAGGGCCTTGGGATGAACAAAGATTTTTCAGTCATGTTTTGTTTTTACAGAAATTTCACGTTTTGTTTTAATGAGATTCCTGAACACTTACATGGCGTGCGCTTAAAGTTATGAGCGGTAGAGGCTAGTTTAAAATTTTAGCAACAATATTCTACAAAAATATTTTCATTTATATATCTATATCTGTCCGCGGTGGTATTTGTGTCTTTAAAAAATGAGCGGTAGTGGCCAGTTTAAAATTTAAATATAATTTAAACGTAAATGGATCGGATTATTGTTCATGTAATTTCTACAGTTGGGTATGAATCCTTATAAAATGAAATAAATAATTACCTTTGACAATTCATTGAGATAAAAATTCAATAATTTCAATAAATACTTTAGGAGATATCGTAGAGCCGCGAGACATGTGGAGGCGATTTTATTACGAAATTACCGACAAGAAACTTGTGTCAATTTTAATTAGCTTACCAAAACACAATAGTGAAAACTGCAAAGCAGTGGTTGGTTAAGCATTTCTCAGATTAGCGCGAAGAAATGTAAAAACAGACAATTATTTTAAAATATTTTTTTTGTTTACATATTTTTTTTTGTTAACGCTTGTTCCATTTGCAGACACTGATCCGTTAGGATTTTATTATAAGTATCGATGTAGTTATTAGTCCTTAATTTTCAAAGAGAAATAACCAATAATATTATTATATTTTTATGTAATTCGTATTTTTAATTGGTACTGTTTAAAATATGAATTAATAATAAAATATACGCTTAGTTAGTGTCGAAAGTAGTCCAACTATGTGCGATTGCGTACACAGTCGCACAAGCACTTTTGTCCCTGCGACATGACTAGCCTCTAAAACAAAAACTTAAATTGAAATATTAGTTCAACAGCCGATGTTTCAATTTAAATTGTTTTATTTGCGCTACAATTAGCACTGCGGTTGTAGATTCGATTCTGTGTAGTATATGCTCTCGCGGACATATTTGAATTCTGTCATATATTATTTTTGCATAACTTCAACAGTTTACGCAATGCACTAAGGTCTTATCTTCGTGTTTTATACGTGCTTCTATAAATGGGCTACCTAATGCAGTAAATCTTATCAAATGGAACCAGTAGTTCCTGAGATTAGCGCGTTCATTGAAACATTCAAATAAAGTCTTCTCCTTAATAATATAATTATAAATTTTGCCAATATGCTATCTGGTTAAAGCTTCGGTATACTATGATGAATGTCATGTTTTTAGTCGCAAGCTTAAGGTTAAGACGAATCAATTGACGTTATAAATATAACCATAATCGGCTCTCCTTTCCGTCGCGCATTCGGGTAAAAACTGGCTAGCTAATCAGCTTCTTTGGAAAATAAGACTAAAAGATTGCTGTTAGTCTTATTTTCCAAAGAAACTATGATTTGTTTATGTATATGGATAAAATTTGGTTTGTTATAATTAATTTAATGAACGCTTTTATCATTTACTTATATACACTATTTCGTTATTTTACTTTTATGACAGGCAGCCTATGGCAGTGATAATTTAATGATATTAGAGCGGATTAAAAAGGGAAATATTCCACATCACTATATACGTACATAGAGCACAAATAAGGCAAGCACGAGTACAAGACCATTACTCCCATTTGTGTCTCGCAGTCGGGATACATTGAACTTGTGTTTCTTTATTTTAGTGATTTATTTATGACTGATATTTTAGTGTTGTTATAATTATTTTTTATTTGAAACTCACTGAACTTTAAAAAAATGACGGCGGATTAATGAATGATCTGTCGATATTGACGTTTGGTGCGAAAGCATATACCTACAATCACTAGTTGCCATTCGAGAAGTTTTAGGTTTTACTTTATTATATTCTCAGAATGCCATATTGCATTGGCATTTCATTTTGTTGAAAAAAAAATAAGCCTAGTGATATTTTTTCGAATGACAGTAATGATATCAGCTGTTCATTTCGAACACTAAGAAGAGTGAACTACCTTAAGGAGAATACCCACTACCTACATACGAGATGGTAGGTATGGGGACACTACAGCAAAACAAGATATCAAGAAAAGACATTATTAATTGTTACTTTTTTATTCCTTTATTTTAGAGGTACTTTTTTTATTCCTTATACACAACGAAATCCATATTTATTCATAAAATTTCTTGATTTATATTGTTATATTAATAGTTATTCATTTCTTTTTTGTGCTTTATGTTCCTTAATTTTATTTCATTCTTATTCTGTAATTTTCAAAATTTAAATTATAAGCTTTATTCTCCTTTCAATATTTTGTGATATAAAAGTTTTTGTAAATATTACATAAAATTAAATAATATATAACAATTTCAATTAAAAATATGGACATCGTTCAGAAAAAAATAACGTAAAAAAGCAGGTAGCTCTCACAGAAACAGCAGTAATCGTGACTTATTGTTACTATCAGGTGTTAAAAATTATATTTTTAACAAAAAGAAAAACTACCTCAAACAGAAAACCTGTAATGGCCCTCATAATTCACACGGGTGTCATATCTAACTAATATAAATGAATTAAATCCAGGCGCAAGGTAGCTAATATAAATGATTAAGGAGTTCCCTTGACTATTTTTCGTCTTTATCATCAGATATCTCATTATTCTCGTCAATACAAATTAATCAAGCCCAAACAAAAAGGAACTGGATTGGTTTGGTTTCAGACCTGCATTAATTTGTAGTGCTTTAAAAAGTTAATAAAAAAAAATGACAAACATATTAGATGCCCTTACTATTTTCTTGAGTTCTCCTCGATTTCTATGGGATGTCACCATCGAAACCTTCTATTTTCTTTTTCTCATATGGTCCCGTAGAATATGAAAGGAAATATGTCCTTTTAAACATCGAAATCAATTCATAAGATAAAATATTTTTGTAACAAAAATAAACTGACTACGGACAATAAGTAATAAAAATTCCTACAACAAAGAAATATTTAATAACTATTTAATAATTTTGAAGCCGTGACGCTTATTAAAGAAAGATCGTTACTGGAGATGGACGCGGTTATGCAACCTAAATTTAGTTTCAAGTTGAAACATCTGCAGGCTTGTAAATCTCAATTAGGTTTTACTTTACTCAACATTTTGACATATTTAGCGGTGTAAAGTTGATCCAACCAAAGGTGGTTGTTGTAAGGCACTAATAAATTTTCTCGACACTTTATGTACGAAACTTGAAACTGTAATGTATGGCAATAATGGCAATTATAATCCCCATAGGTGTAAAGCTTTTATCAAAATGCATGTATAAAGTCCATACACCATCTCTATATCCATAATAAACTGTTGAGGAGTTTCCTTAACTAGCCTCCATCTTCATGATTATATTTCTTAATGACAGTGATAATCCATCGCGGCAGTACAAATTATTTAAGCCAAACATAAGGTAGGTAACTGTTGTAAATCGCAAAGGAGTTTACTCGAGTGACTTTCTCCTCTAGTACATTTGATGCTGGAGCTGGACCTTCGTTAAACTTTAGGAGCTGAACCGTTCGCTGTCCAGCGTACTGGGACTGTGCGTGAGTAGCGAATACATACGCAACCTCTATCTTCTAAAAATCACAATAAACATGTATTCATTTCATAAAAAAATACTTTCTTTTTTTCATAGATTGGGACATGTACCTACAATAATTTCAGCGGATAATATTTTCCTGTTTCATACTTTTGAGAGCGTGATAATTTATAGTCGGGTTGTATTTTGAAAACATTTTTTTTATAGCTTCACGCTGTATGCCGGACGAGGCAGGGTAGGCAGAGGGAACCCGGGAACCTAGTGTTAAGACACTCCGTTCCACTTCCGTTCCCCACTTCCCGGTGAGTTTGAGGCATTACGTGTTGAGTGGTGGAACTCAACGCCGCGCTTTGCCTTTTTACAAGAGCGAAGAAATAAAAAATTCAATATTTAAATTGAAAATATTAATTATTAGGAAATGAAATATTCATTTCCTCGACTGGGGATCGAACCCAGATCCTGTCGGTTACAGTCACACGTACACGTACTTTGAGAACATAATTTAAGACAAAAATGTTTTTTTTTTACTTCATTACTCAACTTTTTGTGTTTTCTAATTAGAAAGACTACTTTCAGAATAAATCTTTCAATCATCAGTCAATTAGAGCGGAAGCCGGACGCAACTAGTAGAATAAGATCGGCATATCCTAAATTCACTATGTCGCTTCCGTTTAAATACATTCGCCTCACGCTCATTACGCCTACGACATACTTTTAATGGCTCTTGTTTTTTGAACAAGACAACAAAACTGGGATATCATTTTGTAATAGTTCCCCACATGTATAAAATTTAGCTTTTATATCATGACGACCGTATGTATATACTTATAACTTTTAAAGGTTTATATGTGAGGTTAAAACCGTATGACTTAATATCTATCAGCACTTCAAGTAATACACAATTTAGTATGGACCAGCGCAAAATTACAACAAAACAGTAAGTAGTTCAGATATGGTACCTACAATCATCCGCTTACCCGTATAACTTGATAGTACATCATTATCTTTAAACTACTAACTAGAGTTTTATAAATCCCTATAATATTGAAATAATTATCTCCTAACACTTAAAATATTTAATCAGTAGTCTTATAATCAACATGATCATCTCTGTTATAGTCAGTACAATAATGTCACCCAATTATGACCACCAATAACAAATATAATGTGAGTATTACAGGAAAACGAGGCTAGTTCTCGAGCAAGGGCACAAGCGTGTCACAGGCTCACAAGCGTTGACTTTTACCACTCAACATGCAAGGTCTCAAATTCGGCGAAAAGTGGGGAATCGAATGGAAATTTTAAATTAACACTAAGTTCCTAAGTTCCCTCTGCCCACCCTGCGATGTGCGGGATACAGTTTGACGCTTAAAAAATAGGAAATTACATAACATATAGTCACTAAATTCAATGAGATTCAATAATTTAATCCTTACTTGTGGCAATGATGGCAATAAGGCCGGCCACCTGGCAATTACAATTTTTTTAAATAAAAAAGGAAATTTTAAAATTGATCTACAAATGAAGGTGAAATTCAGGGCATTTCATGCATAAACAAAATAAAATGTTCGAAGACATAACCTCCTTCTTTTTGGCAAAGAAGTTAGTTGAAAAATAAAATGCGTCGAATATAGATCCCCCCGGCAACTTTTTGTAATGATTATAATTATTTCAATTCGTAATTTGATATTTCCTTTTTTGAACGTTGGCTACACTGGGGATTTTTCTGTCAACATCTGATATGTAAATGCTACTAGAGTTAAAGGTTTGGAAAATGCTCATATTTATATTATCGGTGTTATTTATTTTCTCCGGCAAAGGATAAAATATAGCCGTATGGAAATGCGGGGATTTGGCGGGTGCGGTACTGTTTGACAAGATGACAGTTATAGGAATGGGTGGAGGGTTATGAATATGTCCTGTTAACTCCTTTATTGCGATTTTTCCTTTTACGCCGAAAAGTACCTACCGTTGATATCATAAAAGGCATAAATTTATGATTGACAACGTAGAGCCAGTTTTATTGTTTAACATCATAAATAAATTTATAAGTCGTAAAATTTTCATAGAATAGAACTCTACTAATTTCGATACACTAGAAATAAAAACGATGCAAATATACTGACGATTGCTAAACTATTTTTTTTAGTAAATTATCATGATGATTCAACTACTATATTAGTCATAGTCATGGGATATAGGTAATGAAAATATTAGACATTTTGTCATAACTTTTTATTTACTTAATATTACAATTTTATCCACTACATTTTTGAAAATTTAGCTTTCAAAAAAATGTAGTGGATAAATGTAATTTATAAACTTTTTTCTCAATGTTTATCGAATGCAATATCCCCGTAGGAATGTGGCGATCTAAAAGTTTCCTCTGTTTAGTCAAGCGTATCACCGTATGCAAACTATAAGGAGATTAAAAATGTATTAGAAAATAAGAGGAGTGTACAACATGCGGTTTTTATTTTAACATATGAAATGTTTTACTAATAACTACACGTAACGAGTTTCATCAAACGTCATCTGATACCGCTCAATATGGGCTGTGATAAATTGTGAGAGAATATATCGTAAGCAAAATTGTACTATAGCCAGTCGAAAGAAAGTGTACTATCCTGCAATCTCTGCATATTTATACACCTATGAATTGCACATTTACTCGCGAGGGTGCGAAAACTTGTTGTTATCGCGAACAGGCCAATTTCGGCAAATGGATACTAAGTCCTAACTCTCCTATCTCTTTAATGTCATGTGAAGCCCGCTTTCTTTTAAAATATCGACATAAGACATATCGGAACCGAAACAACGTGTGCTCTCCGAACAGGCAATTTAGAAAGGATTTGCTTTACTGCCACGGGGTTATATGGATCGGACTAACTAGGATCAAGTGGCAACTTTTAACATTATCCACTTTTGCAAATTTGTTGAATGATAATAATGGCTATGTTATAATCATCATCTTAACATTTTGCGTGTACTTTTGCTATTTAATTTATGAAAATTCTCATTATCAAATATTTTACGATACAATATTGTATATCATTAAAAACATAAAATTAGCATCGCAATAAAGATGTGAGATTGATGTTCAATATTGTTTAACGAGCTTTATTGAATGTCGTGACCGTTTGGCTGTCGATCGTCGGGTGTCGAGGGCGAGTTCGCGCCTCAATGACCGCCCTTTGAGAGCAAACCATGCGAGAAGTCATCCACTTATCGTCAGCGCGATCTCATGCCGATGTTTTTCCCGTTTTTCCCCATCTTTTCGCCTGGGCAACCGTACTCCGAACGTTTCATAATTGAATTAGTCGAATCAACTTACAAGGTTGATATAAATTAATGATGGCATATATATCATGTCAATTATCTTCATTTCATTTAGTTATTTCTATCGTATCCTAAAACTTAGCAAATTAATAATATTATAATAAAAATATAAATAAATAAGTAAAAGTTTGCTATCGTGTTTACAGTGTTATCCCAAATTATACGTACAATGCCTCAGTATCTGAGTATGTACGAATATATATAAAAAATATGCTGTAGCTGTAAAAAATAACTTTAATTAACTTTGCATTTTGATTGAAATCAAGTAAAAGGCAATATGGTTCGAGTTTTTAAAAGAGAACGATCGATCAAGCGCTCGTTCGGCGTCGATAACGCATTGAAAATGGAAATCCAGATCTTTAGTTACATGTTCCTAAGTTTATACGGCGTTGATTTGATTGCATAAAATCGTATCGTGGACATCACCGATGTCATACGATTTACTTAATCGTGGACATTACCCATATCTTACTAGCATAATAACTTCAATATAAGAAACTCATCGGGCTGAATGAAAATCTTTTGACAATATTTTTTCATTAGATATATCAGATCATAATATTACTTTCACAATTTTTGCCTGCAGAGCAGGTAAGAAAAGTATTGTACATCTATTTATTTACTTTATGGAAAATTGATTGTGCTCGTATGCACGCTTATAGTTGTTGATTCTGTTGACTTAGATGCTTATTTATTTCGTTTCTTCTGTGTTGTGCATGGGACCTAAATATTTGACATAACTTTTATGCGATCTTGAGATAAATGGCCTGGACAGACGAACAGACAACACTGTCACAAGTTGACCACTATATTATATTTATATATAATATATAAGGCTTTCGTTTTACTTTTTGAGGTACCAAATCCTATAAAACCTGTAGGAAGAAAAAAGAAGAATAATCATTTATATTTATTCATTAATAATTTATTTTCATTGTCATAAGTACAATTTTCCTTTTTAACTATTTTATAAAAAAAATGAAATTGTATCGATATTTCAAATAGTTTTTTATAAGTAGATATATTGTGTTAAAATGCGAAACATAGTAACATAAAATGCAATAGTACACTTCAACTGTGTCAGCATCAACCACACCGACATTCCAAAATATGTGTTCTAAAAATATAAAACCGAAAATTATTTTTGTCTATCTGCCACAACTAATTGCGTAGTGAGTGTGACGTCGGGTGCAGTTTGCGGTCAACTAGTGCAGGATTGCTGTCCAACGTTTTGTCGGGCTTTTTGCAGCAGGGGCCGTTCACTGTCTAACGGTGGACATATATTGTTGATCATATATATCTTATACTCGTTTTCTACAGTTCCTTGTTTATAATCTATTACAAATTAAAACTCTGAAAACTCATGTTCAAATTTGTATATTCCTGTTTGTAAATAAAATTAAATTGATTCAATGTTTACGATAACAGTACTATTATTTATATTAACAAAATTCCTTACTCCATGGTTAATAAATAAAGTAAAGTTAGTTAATAAAATGTGATCAATAACTATTACAGAATTCTAACATAAAAAAAATACATTAAGTCAACTAAAATAAATATTTTAACTAGTAGCTTAGTGAACTTAATATGAATTATTTGTTAATTAGTATATCGACAAAGTTGGAAACGTCAGGTCGTGCCTGGTCCAGTGGTGACGACGTGTTTTGCGCCAGTGACACGTGACGGCGTAATTAGTGCGTGACCGCCGCCGCCCGCCGCCCGCCGCCCCATCATGTCGACACATCACGCGACATGTTTACAACTCGCTCTTCGTAATATGAACCATAAATTTAATCTTTTAATGTAAATTAATTTTATATTTAAATTAAATTTATGAAATTAAACAGTACCATAATGTATTCAAAGCTTACCAAATTTGAAAAAAAAAACCGTTTTCAGCATTGGTACAAGTATCAGATGCGTCGCGCACAATCAATTCGTGGTAAATTGTATAAAAAATACATTTCAAGCTCGAGCAGGCAGCGAGATGGTTTCTTTATTAGTTTTCCCGAAGGCAGCGGTGCTCGCGGGGGACGTGTGAAAAAATCTTAGGATTAAGCCCCGTTTATCGGGCTCCAAGGCGGACTTATTGCTGTAATACAATCTCTGTTATGTCGCGCTCGGATTATCCGTATCAGCGTGTTTTAGAACGAAATGTTGTCGGTAAATTTTATATGCTAGCTTTTATATTACAGGTGCTAAGTTTACTCTATACATGAGTAAAAAATTCTTTAAAAGTACACAAAAATAAAAAAATATTTAAAATTACCTTAAGAGTTCTGATTAAAAAGTTAACTGAGTAGTAGAACAGTTAAATTTATATTTATAACGATACCTATATTTTCATGCCCCACCTAAAGACACGTAGCAAATCCTTGCAAATTGAAAAGGCCATTATCGAGTGTAAGCAATTTGCCCGCAGCTGGTGCGGTTTCGAGCCACTATTTCGTCGAAAACAGATTTCCCCACTGGTATTTATGAAAATCAGTAATAATATTAAAAAAGCTAGATAGCTAAGCATTATTTCATTTCGTTTAGTTTAGTAATTTGTTACATTTTTGAAAACTTTTCTAGACTTAGTGAAGAAAAATACTTATTAAGAAAAAAATTGGGAAGCCTACTACTTATCGGTTCATTTATTGCTCCTAGCCTTATCCTTTAATTATGATTACTCTGCGATAATTTATATTTTACAACACGAGAAGATCTTGATGCTCATAGACAATTAATAACTAAACGAACTTTGGTGGAAAAATATTTATGACTTAAGATATGCACCATATATATAAACGATGATTATTATTAAAGTCTATTACAAATGAAAAAAAAAAAAAACAAACTTGCACCAGCTGAAGTCGTTAAGGAAAGAAATCTCGTAAATAAGTGAGATGTTGACGAGCGTAGCGCGGGAAGAATTGAAAATGGGTTCTAGTAGGCATAACTACTTTGATTTCTCGTACGAGCAATCACAACTCTTCCCTTCACAAATCTCGTCCCGGATATAAAATATTGTTTCTATTAATTTAAACGTGGAAGCGAACTATGGACATTATGTATGATTTTTAAAAAAATGTAACTACGAGCAAATGCTTGTTTGTTGCAAAACATTGATGCACATGACAGGGTAGGAAGAGGGAACTTGGGAACCTAGTGTTAAGATACAAATTACTGATGAAGAGTGGAGAACGGAACGCCGTTCTCCACTCTTCATCAGTAATTTGTAGCTTTGCGTGTTGAGTGGTGGAACTCAACGCCGCGCTTTGCCTTGTTACCTGAGCGAAGAAATGAAAACAATAAATATTTAATTTGAAAATATAAAATAATCCATTTCCCTGAGAAAGGAATCAAACTCGCTTCCACACAGTCACACGCTTGTGACCATGTGGCGCGACAGACTTTAAAACAAAATCTCAAGCAAAATAACAATAATATAGTAAATATAACAATCTATTGAGCGTAAACGTCCGCCATAATATTGTTAATATTGCTATCACATCTGTAAGCGTCTGCATCTGCATTAACTTAATGGTGTTTAGAAAGTTAGGCGTGGAGGCGAGAAAATTTCAGTTTTCTGGAACTTGGTTAACTGGTACCAGATTTAGGCGATTAGCGACATCTGTTTTACTTGGAAAATAATATTTACTCAGAAATAGAAGACGCCTACAAAATAATCAGCAATTCAGTCGAACTTAAAGGGATTTTACTTTTAAATCTGTTTTACGTTGTTATGAAACATATATTTGAGCACGCAATACTAATAAAACCTATAACTTAAAGCAAACTGTGATTAGAAGGAAGCATTTACACTAATTTGTAAGAGGCGTAGGGGGCTACGCTAAATGTGCTGCGGCTCCGCGGCTGCACCTGTCAGAATATTAGATCGGGGACATTAATCTGCCACCGCAGTTGGCCGTGCCTTTGCTAGACAAACAATCAAAAAGCCCATTCTGGAGCAAAGTCGCGGTTTACCATCGTTTTCATATCCGATCTCCGGCCGTAGAGTAACATCCGGTGCTTACTGTTCATAAAGTTTACTTTGGTTTCTTGTAAATTATATTAGTAAGTAACATATGCGATCTAATCACCTTATCTTAAATATCCTTATTAGAATATTTAGTATATCCTTATTAGAGTATTTATTTTTGTGTATTATTTATACAGATAACATTTGCAAAAATACATGTCCCTACGTACTTAAAAGCATACAGTAGTATTATCATAAATTTTGCTTATTAACCAACTAAATTTTCTATCAATCAATTATATGTTGATTAATTTGTCCTAAATTTTAGTTTATTGTGAATCATCAAGATAACATTTTGCAAACGTTTCTTATAAAATTCGCATCTCGCAATATAAGATCTCTTTGTTATTTTGTGGGGTCGAAACTTATTCATCCCGCAAATCCGCTCATGTATGAACCAAATCCCGCCCGGTCACCGCTGATTGCATTGTCATGTCTAGTGGACGCCATCCGTATAAGCAAATTTAATCACTTTGTCTCTGTAATAAGAGCTATAAAGTATTAGCAAAAACATGAAGTTACCGGAACCCACGTCGTATCGGTTTGTAAAACAAGCGAGCCAACGTGATTGGAATGTTTTATTTGACCCTTAGAACATATGAGACTGGTGTGATGTATGTTTTTCTGTTGACGTGGAATTTATTGAAACATATTCGATGATACTATAATTAGACGTATAAATTCTGGAAATAGTACATTTTATTATGATATTTTAGCTAAATTATACTTAGGTAACAAAAAGTATTATTCAATGTTACTAATGTTACTTACATGTATATTTATATCTTCCAAAGAGTGAAGCCCGTCACGTCTTCAAACTTGTACAATAAGCGAACTCTTCCCGTCACACTCCGCGACATCTGCTACCTGTTACGAAGTGATATATCATATCATGTTGATGCCCCATTCGTATTATCATATAAAATAGTTTTTACAAGAGTATATACGTTTGAAAAGCGACTCTGTGAAGTATAGAAACTTTTGTTTATTTAAATAAAGTATTAGCAATAATTAGTAATTGCTGAATTTTGTGTATAACAAAACGACTTTAAGAGGCGTGAACATGTTAGCCCCGTTATCAGTGGAGGCTTAACGTTTAACACGCACTAAGCCTCAACGCGGGCTCGATTTATGTCCTGCCGTAATTTGCTATCGCCCATTCCTACCAAAGCTCAATTCTCAATTACTTATTGACCATCGTGTTACGTAGCCGTTCTTAGTTATTATATAATAAATTTTTTTAATAATAATTTATGAAAAATATTTTATAATAATAAAAAATATTCTATTAGTTAAAGTTTTAATGTACTTTAATGGTTTAAATTAGTAATAAATGTAGCACCAATATCGTTGTAAGGTTTTTGTGATTATACTATTATACAATATGCCTTATATACAAATTACAAATTATGTTTTGATAGAATATTAATAATAATATAATATACTAACGTCCAAAAAATTGGAAAATAAAAAAATATTATACTTCAATAGACAATCCTATGTACGTACTATGGTACAAAAATGAAATACATTATAATGTTTTCTAAGAGTTATACAACATCAGGGTTTCAGTGTACACGTAGCGTGTCAGCGGCTGCTACGGACCGCTACGCTAATCCCCCGATCCGCGAAAGCCGTGCATTTCACGCCTCTTTATTACATTAATTTAAATGTTTGCCCAGCGGATTACTACTGATCCTCTCCCTCCGGCATAAATAAATCCCGATATTGTGATATAAACAGTTATATGAGAATATCGATGTCTGCGGCAAACGTTTGTTAGCATATGAACGAACACCAATTAATTGCTTTTCAATCTATGGTGACTAATTACATTAGGCTTACTCACTTTTATTAATAGTTCATGGACACAATTTAAGTGTGCAACTCGTTATTATAAAAATATATTTTACTAATATATATATTATATTATAGTAAATTAAATTTAGATACGTTATAGGTTACAGATGGTTAAATAAAATTGACACCACGTTTATATAAATACAAATAGATGTTATTGATTCATATATATATA
>JAXGGP010000028.1:4348978-4371780 GCA_035584415.1 Eueides aliphera
TTGGTCAAATCTGTGGTTACAGTAGTTTAGTTTTCGACAGTAGAACCTTAATAATGTTTGAATATTATATTTTAATAGTGTATATTAAGTCACTTACAATTTAAACTTATTATATGGTCGAATTTCGACCACTGGGCGACCACTAGTTATAATTATAAGTTCTATCACTCAAGACAATGTCTCCAGAATTCGAGAATCGAATTATTTACATTAAAAATATAGTATTTTAAACATGTTACAGGTGCATGTGTGTATAGTATGCAAGCACACGACGGCGCCGTGACGTCACTTGCGTACACTACTTCCTACGTCATCTCCGCTGGCTCCGACGAGCGTTTGTGTATATGGGATCGATTTCAGGGACACATGCTCAACTCTTTACATATCGTAAGTATTGCCTTTGAATATTTGTATACAATATATATAATAAAATGTAAATCATCGCTGTCTCTGTGAGAGGTAGGCGTTTAAAATATGTTTCAAAATATGTACCAAGATAAATTATGTTTTTTTTTTCATATGCGTATTAGAACCGCGCTAATTTCGGATCTCTGTTTTATTGTTGCCAAGGGAAATTTAAGAAAATTTTTGTTGCTGCTTTGCAGAAAACACAAAACTGCTTTATCAATTTGGCTGACACCTTCGGTTTAGTCACTTCAATTGTACTTACCATTTAATATTTTTTTTTTTATACGTTAACTGTATAAATCTATATACATTCTTGTCATTACATCATCTTGTGCGTTTGTCTCTCTCTACTCGTATATTTTCTATTAGAATGGCGGTGTTTTTTTAACACAGGCAACCTTAAAATAAACTAGTACTCTACTACATGTTCTTTTTGTCGAATATATTCTAGTAATAAAGTATATTTTTATTAATACACAGGGCCTCAACTATATGAGTCGAATGTTGCCATTAACACACACTTTACTCGTGATGGGTGACCGCAGCGGCCTTACCGCGTACGACCTGAGCAGTGGTGACGTCATTAGAAGAGTTCTCTTTGGTATGTCCTAGTTTTTTTTCTTGTAGCGGCAAAGTGTTTTACGGTAAGGTAAACGCTAAAGTTGCTGGTTGTGTTACCATTGAAAAATTATATTTTTTTTCATTTCCTCGATCTCGTAGAAAGTAAAGCGCCGCATTCCGTTATTAAATGTCAAGTTTCGCAAGCTTGGGTATGTTTGACAGTTATAACACTTGGTTGTCTGTGTCTTCTACTATTTTAAAGTGTGTTATAATAACGACGTATAATTCAACTTTATTTCAAAAACTTTCTATATTGTTTATATTGTTTCAAACTGGTACTGTAAACTGCTAGACCGATTTTTACCAAACGTAGCATAGGGCCACTGTAAGGATACTAGCTTTCAAATAAAATCGTCCAGAGGTTTAAGGGCAATTGTGCACGAATAGGTATATAGTATAGACAAAAAAACAGGTCAAACAAATAACTCCCTTCTTTTTCGATTATACTATTATAAAATTAGAAACAAATTCATTTATGTATAATTTTGGTTATTTAATTATTTTAAGATATTTATCATACTCCAAAATAATAAATTATAAATAATTCAAAGTAATAAATTCGTACGTACGTATATCTTAGTGTTTACTTAGCAATAAAATATTGAATAAATGATTATTTATTATTTTTCGATTTCAGGTCAAAGCGATGGCTGTATATTCGTACGGCAAATTCTACCATTGAAAGATGCTATAGTATGTGACTATGCTAATCAACTACGTATAGTTCGTTTCCCACTCGTCTCTAAGCTGGACTTAAAAAGTGAATAACAGGACCACAAAGACAATCTATTCATTGTTTAAATATGAACAAACTATGTAGAACTTTCTTGGAGATTATATACAGACGAATAGCAGGAGCTCAAAGACATTCGATTGATTTTAAAAATATGAGAAAAACATCCAGAATTTTATTGAAAGTTAACATTTTTAAATAATATCGTTTATCTTTAAGTGGTGATATAAAATCGTATGTATACATACATGTATGGTGAACTATAAATCATAAGGACATAAAAGCTTCCGAAGTGTCTTATAGATTTTGATAAGCATATATTTATTATTGTTGTACTTATGTGTACAAATTGTTGTAAACATTAAATATAGTGTAGGGTAGACACAAATACAACAAGTTTCTAGTAGTCATAGTTGTATATCGAAAATATTTATATTTATTTTTATAGGATTAAAGTAACGTTCAGGAGCTCCGTTAACAGAAATTATTACATAGAAATAAAAATCTATACGTAACGTCTACTGAATTCGTTAATAAGATTCCGATTATTATATTGGTAAACTTTGTAATAAGCGTTTTCAATATCATTTCTTAAAAAAGTCTCAATATGCTTATTTCCGTGACTAAATATAAATTCTAGAGTAATTTGGTTCAGTTCTTAAATTAAGGCGATCCGAAGGGCCAGTCGAGCACAATGTCCCTTCACCAATGTATCGTTGTATGGAGAATGCCTGGAGTGGCCATTGGCAGCGATTGACACCGTAATTTATGTTATAGTATGATTAGAATTGTAAAATATCACATATTCTTATACTTATAATAAAACTGTGAAAAGTTTTAAAAGTGAATATGATACTCATGCATAAGGACATATATAAACTGTCCACCCTCCATAGAAGAATTTTATTAATTATATTTTATTATAAATAACAATACATTTGAACATTTTATGTGGGCAATAAATATATAGCTATTATAGTAATACGTAAAACATATGGCCTACTCCATGTCAATGACATATTGTAATGACATATTGAACAAAAATTATATAACAATATTGAGACTCAATACTAATAATTATTATCACTTATATTTATATTTGATTATTATATATGTTTTTATAACATATTTATTATATTTATAAAGATTATTATTTAATATTTATAAAAATGTAGATTTTGAGCTATTTACAAAATTTAATACGAAAATTGCAATATATCTTGGTGATATTATATGTGATGTATAAAAAATACCTTATTACCAACTAGCTGAGGCAAAACTGGCATAATATCCTAATATAAGCATATAAATTATGAATCAATAAGTATATAGAGTAATAAATACGAAAGAAAATTCTTTTTGTGTAAGTATTGTAAGGCATAGAAATAATTTTGTTGATTATATTGTGGTTTAAAAGTAATTATATGAATCCTAGACAATGTATATATAGCTGCCATCACACTAATTTCGTATCTTTTGACCACTTTCAAAGTCCTTTGCAATTTATATAGAAATTATTTAGTTGTTTCTAATTAACAATAATTCCATTATTTTGTGTATATGTATATAATATATTAAAATGTGATGTCACCAAATTCAGGATTCCCTCTCTTTTTAGACAATGTCACACTTCATTGACACACATTATTAACGTGTGACATAATGTATGTATCTGTGTAGCTTGTATACCATTTTGAGTTATATTTATGAATTTACAATAATGTAAAAGTAGTTTTTTGTTGACTTCAATATATTATTTGTAGAAAGATTAAATGATGTCTGTAATAGTTGTTACAAAGGCGATGCATGTGTATTGTATGTGTTATTATAAAATAAAATCATTTTACATACACTGATTATTTTTCAAAGCTATTATTGATACAAAAACCCCATAAAGTTGCAAGCATTTATATGTACAGAAACCCCGAAAGAAAAAGTATGTATGTGTGAGTTTATTTAGTAACAAGTAGCAATCCCCTATTTATCCTAGTCTATACACTGATAAACATACATTTAACATCTGAAATTGCGCGATAATGGTATTTTCCATACCTTGAGTATTAATACTATCAACTTCTACTCTCATAGGCTTTTTTATTTACGCACAACAGTTTGTGGCTTGTAAAAATCATATTAATATTGACGTTCGCTTCACGCATTTTTTCCGGAAATTAGCAGTACAGCAATGCAGGCGGAGAGAACTTTAAGGCACTCCGCGTTGTCCACTTTTCACCTCAACATGTCAAAAGTACACTTGTGAAGTAGGGACCATACGTAATAATAACCAGAGCCTGTCGTGGCGAAGGAGCAACAGCGTGTGAATGTAAACGCGATAGGTTGCGGGTTCAATCGTCACTTGACGAAATGAACTGTTTAATATTTTCAAATTAAATATTGAAAGTTTTCATTTTCCCCTCTGGTAACAATGTAAGGCGCGGCGTTGAGTCTGCAACTCAACACGCAATGCCTTACATCCGGCTGAAAATAAAGAACGGAACCGAATGTCTTAACGGGAGATTTCCTAGTTCCCTCTGCTTGCCCTGCTATGTGCAAGATAAAAAATAGGACAGCGATTGAGATTATTCATTTTAAGTAACAGATTAGGATGTATAACTATTTAAATTTTGTTTTTAGCTTGGAATAGAAGCAGTTTAGCATACTGCTAACTGCTGCTGCGGACTGTGACAACCCGCTTGTCACAGTCCTATTGATAAAATCAAAAAATCTTATTAGCTACGAAATTTTCCGTCTTATAATTGTAATAACAAACCTAATACATTGTAATGAAGAAGTCTGGAAAAAAAATAAAAGTAAAAGAATAAACAGTTCATTAATAAATACATCTGTAAGTACTTTTTTAAAACAATGAAAACTTACTAATGAACTATTTTCCTTTTTTGGTTTTAGTTTTATGCGCTCGGATTTTATGCTTTATATCTTTTATTTCTATATAGAAGTATTAGTCCTCGGCAAAAAAAAACGAATATATCTACATTTAATTTTATGTTAAAGGTCTTAATAGATAATGTGAAATAGATAATGAAATGATAATAGACGGGATGATGTCCCGTCTAATCAAGAAGAGATGTTAATTTAGCGCCTAATTCAAAATTCTTTAGCGAGTTGACAATGCAAGTAAGTAATTAACCTACACTAGTCTATAGAAATTGGCATATTCGTACATGACAGACAATACAATTATTATATTAGGTATATATTTTTAAGCAGCAATTAATTTATAAAATTTAGCTTCGCAAAAAATATTTTTTATAGCGTTATAAAGTTGAATGATAGAGAAGCATGGCAAAAATCATAAAATTCGTACTGACTGAATTTGTCCATGTCCAAAAGGAATGTTTGAGTTTGTAATTTTAATAAAACAAAATAATTTAGATAATTTATACATTTATTTTGAATTTCTACTAGGTGTACATTGATTTATTTGAAACATTTATTTATAGTCGTAACAAATAGTAAATGTAAGCTTCAAAAGTTAAATAGAGCTCCTTAAAATATGTGCTTAAGAATTAGAGTATTTTAGTATTATGTTTATTTATTATTTTTTTAATCTTTGCGTTTTAATGAACTCTCTTGTTTTCTTAAGTATCAGGTTAAACGGTTTCTTTACTATTACACTTAAGTTGAACCTCAATAGTTTCTATGTATTGACTTTCTTCTATTATTTGTATAATACAGCCTTCATGATTCTTTTCTGTATTTACAAATTTTAATGTATTGTTGTCAGTGTCCAAGGGAGCAAGAATATTTGCAACTGGTTTTAGATTTTCAATTACAGTTAATGGACCAGTCGCCTCCTCACATCTTTTTTCTGATGTCTCAGTTACAATTTGTATAGCTGTAGAATCAAGGTCAGTTTCGTTGCAATTATTTTTTTTAGGGCTGCCCATAGATGGAATCGTTTCAAGTAGATTAAGAGTATCTTTAGCTAGTGTCAGATTTTCTTTTACAATTAGAGGAGCAGTCTTTTCTTGACATTTTTTTTCTGATATATCAGTTCCAATTTGGATTATGTTGATTTCATTGCTTAATATATTCTCAACAGTTTCGGGACTAGGAGCTTTTAGAGTATTTTCACTTGTAGTTACCGGAGCAGCCGCTTCACATTTTTTTTCTGTTATTTCAGATATAACTGTAGGGTCACCGATATTTGAAAATTCAAAGTCATATTCTTCATTTTTTTCTGAGGACTCGATTATACAATTTCGTTCTATCGGCTTGCTTCTGTATGTTCTATCGATAGCTTTAGGAAGAACGAATTTATAACCAATACCTTTGTACGGTACTCTCCTTTTTTTGACCAATTTGTCCCAAGTTATTGGTTCTTGACAATTGTCTTCTTCATCACTTTCAGTAGGTGAAATATCTGGTGTATTTAGGTATTCGAAATCCCCGCAACCTAAATGTCGCTTCTTCACAATATCACGTCCACAGCAATTGGTCCGTGGGAAGAAATCTTCTGTTGGTTCAATCTTGACCTCTTCTTTCGGTTTTTCAAGTTCCAGCGCGGTAGCCCCCTCACATTTCTCATCTTCGACTGGTGAAATATCCACAGTATATGGACTTTCAAACTCATAACCGGGACGTTTGACTGTTATGTAAAATTCAAATCCCGGTGTCAGAAATTTTTTGAAGCCGTTGTCCCAGGCTTGTTCCTCTGAAGCTGAACAATAAATAGTTGTCATAGGAGTGTTTAAAGATTGTTTTGACATGTATTTCATTCTCTCTACTGGAAATTCTTCGTTTCTTCCCCAATCAACAAGTTGCAAAATTGCTGTCGAATTTAATTTTGTGACCTTTTTTATAATAGCTCTATGGTATTGGTTTTTTTCTTTATCTTTTACACAAACTATTGCTCCTTCTATCAGATGATTTGGAATAAGAGAGTACTCTCGTCGAGCATAGAAGGTTATGTTATCTGCATGGGTCCAAAATTGCTTATAATCTGTTACTTCCTTAACGTAGAATTTTTTTAACGACTTACCTCTTAATACCGTCACATGTATTTTTTCATTCACATTGACTTTTTTAAACTCAAAATTGAATCTCTTGCGAACTATAAGAGGTTTCCAGGGTATACAATCGTAGTAGGAGCCTACATCTGAGACTCCCGCTACTGCCAACAAAGTAGCAACATCATTTAGATTTGTATTCATTAATTTTATTACTAGTTTACTGTCCGTCCTACCTAATACAGTCATTTTTACTTTACCATGTCCTAAGTGACTTTTAAAAATTTTTGTTGCATATTCTGTCCAATATGTGAATCCCACTGGGAAACAGTTGGCTAGCTGGCTATGGTATGCAAGCGCTGGAGTATTCAGTAAATCAGGTGAACACTGCCATAATTGCTCTAGAGGCACTGATTTATCAGTAAAGCCATAATCTATAGCAAATATATCACATTCCACTTGATCATTAACAGTTTGTATTTGAGAGACTCGGCCTCTTATAAAATATCGACCATTACTTTGGTGATAATAAAAATTATAGATTACCATATCTTGAATTTTTATTTCCGAAAATTTATGAGTAGGTGTCATTTTTCTGAACGATGAAACTAGTTTATTATACCTGATTGGACGCACATAAAAATCTAATGGGTTAATTACGTATACAACATCTACCCAATGCATCGATTCTGCTTCAAAATTATTAAGTGCTAGTTCTCCTAATAATCTTTCAATATTCTCCATTTTGTTCTAGACAGATAAAAAAACGCTATATTGAAAACATTGAAGTATAATATATCAATTTTCGCATTACAAACAGCTACCAATTCAAAATGTCAAGAGATTAACATTGTTGTATCATATAAAATATTATCATAACAATTCTATAAGTTAGCATATTTTGGTAGCTGAATGTAATATAGTTTTCTAATCTTTATTTTTTTTAACATCAATAAGCAAAATAGTTTACAACTTTAGTGCTGCCGAAAATTATAACAGGTAGGTAAGTCAGAAGAAAAACAAAGAAATGGGTAAAATATAACAAAGTAATAAATATATTCAACAATAATAATAATACATTCAAATACAGGTTTAAGACTACATACTTAGTTACCGAAATATATACATTTGTATACATGCGTAAATATACACTTATTATCTATGAAACATAATATAGACATATTATAGAAAATAAATCAGAATCAATTATTATGAATCAAAAAACGCCAGCATTTCTAATTATTTTTAACAATAAAAATATGAACATCAAAACAAAGAAAGGCCACAACATTAAAAAATATGCTGAAAGTATTTACCCAGGTCAATAAATTAAATTTGAATAAATCTCTCCAATGTTTTGATTTAGCGCACCGCAATTTAAAAAATCGCACCTAAAACACAAAATACTTTAATTATTATAAAATGTTACAGTGCGAAATATGAATACAATTTTTTATGGAACTGAAAATGTAACAAACGAGTACTTCTAAACAAGACTGCACCAGCACTGCATCGCTAAAATCAATCACTGATATATACCAGTGCATAGTGTGCGTAGTTACTCATACCAATGTGTATACCAATGAACAAAAGCCCTGGGCTCTGTCGCCTACTCCGCAGGATCAATACTGTTGCTTCCGATAGCATACAATGTTGCTAGTCTACATTTAAATAAAATTTCAATTTACAACTTAACTTTACGAAGTTCATTTGTATGTTTTAGATGCTATTCAATAGATCCGTATTTTACTTTAAAATATTATTCTGTAATCTGTAATAATATTATCACTTAATATCTATATCTTGGTATAGTTCTTTAATTATGGCGTTCCGAATTTTATATCAATATAATCTCTACTTTAAGAGATTTTGATCCTCGTCAATATTGACAATTGCATGTATTAAAAATAAAATATTTCTTTTAAAAGATGTTTCCGAAATATATCCAAGTTGGAACCGACGTTAATAACAATGGAATAGTTCATAGGTAAATTATACTTATCTGTATAACAATTTAATCTATTACTTTTCAAAATTATCTACTTTAAAATATTTAAAATAGTATTTTCTACATTTTAGTTATTTTAGGACTGTTGTTTGATATCGTTAAAACGATAGTAGTTTACCTATTCCTTCCTCTCCACTGTTGCAAGTAGGCGCCATGTGGCGTTGCAGAGAGTATATTCGTTTGTTTCAACATAGAAACAAAGATACATAGATAGACACATGTGTACATATAATATAAAAAAAAAAATAAACAGATAAAAAAAATAACTCTCTTTAGTCTGGTCTCATACAAGTAACAGAAACCAAAAGTATTTTTTTTTTGTAATTTTTGTCTTTGTCAAATTTACCCTCGCAAAAACTACTGACATGCTTAAATTAAACTGTTTTTGCTGTAGAGGACCTAGGCTATTATTATGGGTCGAATCTCTACGCAGTCTGGGGGATAGGGTAGCGGTCTCGAACCCATTTCAAAATGCAGTATGCTATGTGGGTATCCAGCACAGTCTTTTATTTTACAAGAACATTAAAAATAATGACGTGATTGAAACTCACTAAAGTTTGAGGTACCTACTTTCCCACTTTACTTTCATCGGACCACGATGGCGGCGATGTTGGTGAAAAATATAACACAATTTTTAAATATTTTAAATAAGACCCTTTTAATTTGTTAGATAAAACTTTATTTCCATCGTATAAATAACTGTTGAGTATACCAAATTAATACTAAATACATTGTAAATTTTAGATCGCATTTATAAAATAAATAGTAAACAAATGCAAATAAAAAATAGGTAGGTAGTTATTAAACCTTAGGAACAATTTAGTCATTTTATAGATAAGGTGAATTTATTTTACAAATAAGTTCACAAATATAAATAGCTCAAGATTGTAACAATATGAAATTTAAATTAAAATCTAATAAATAGCTTTTATTTTATTTCACATCTGATTCGATCTTTAAAGATCTTATTAGTCTCACTCTTACTTTTTTAAACCTTATTCTCTCAACGAAGTACATTTTCTAAATTGTAACGCGTAATCAGACCATTATGAGGCTAACCTAGTCATATTTTTTAAAAATATGCTGAGGAAAATAAAATATACATAGTTAATAATAAAGATATATATAATATAAAATGCATATTACAAGATTTATTTAAAAACTAATTACCCGCTAGTAAGATATTAAAAAATAATTTAAATACTTTTAGTCAGGAAGTGTCGGATTTAAATCTCTACTCATTTAATCAGTTATTTTTAAAAATACTACTAGTTTAAAGATGAGTTTAAACATATTATTTTATTATAGTATTTTTTTATAATCTACTGAAAATTAATTGTGCAATAAAAGGTATGTGATAACGTAAATATCGTATAGATATGGTTTATTATATAGGGACCAAAGTGCTTAATCTTAATCTTAATCTTAATCCCTACTCAGCATAGAAGCAATGTCCTCCGGTTGACTATTGTAAAGCTCAACCATAAGTTTATCAATATTGTTCTCCACAATTCTCATGTAGGCTTTTTCATCGCCTACATAATATTTAAAAGCATTAATCGCCTCTTCTGACCAGGCTACTTCGCCTTCGCAGGGATCGCACCGTGCGAGTCCGCAATAAGAGATAAGTGGAGGAATATCCAAGAACCTCTGATCACATTCCCATATAAACTGTAGCGGCATTGATGTCTCAAAATATCCGTAATCAATGGCGAAAATGTCACATTTTAGGCCATCCTTGTCGTTGACATGAAATACTTTTCCCCTTGCAAACTTAAAAACAGTTTCTGATCGCTCTAAATTGAACACCACCATATCATGAACCTTAATAGTGGTAGGCTTAACTTGCGGTTGTAGTGTTTCAAATTTGTCAATAAAGGGAGCATATTTGACGGGTCTGGTATAGAAATTATGCAGATCAATAATCAAAGTCACGTGAACTTCTTCTCCTGTTTCCATCTCATATTGAGAAATGCTTATATCTTGAAGCAATTCTTCTATGTTATCCATAGCGCCTGCAAATAAATAAATAAAATAAATATATGCTGCGAGAAGTTTTTAAACTTCTTAATATATAAACCGATTCCAAAATATATAGATATTTAAACAGAAACTATAATCCTGTAAATAATATTTAAATTACTTCAAAGTACACAAAGTTGAAAAATAATAAGTGAAATTTTTGGTATTTTATATATATAAATATATCATATGTATTGGATGCCAACATGGGAATTTTTTTATTTATTTTTCCGCCCCTATTCGGTATGTTTAATAATTTATGTCACCGGCAAAAATAACGAAATTTAAATAGTAAATTATTTTTACACTTTTGTTTACTAATTTCAACTACTTGCTCGTTCATTATCACTTACATTTAAGACATTATACATTGAAAACTATAATTTAAGCTAAAACATACCTAAGTATAACACAATTTAATATTTTAAATACACGTAACTTTTCGAACAGAACTGTTGCTATCAACGTCAAAGATGTCTACTTAAAATAAATATATAAAAGCTTATATTAACTAATATAACCGCGTTTCACAGTCAAATCACGATTTTTCAATAACGTACCTAATCAGTAAAGAAATAATCGAAAAAAAAAAACAAAAGTAAAAATGTAAGTTATTATAATATTTTATAAAACTTTTAAATATATTTAATTCTTGTCTGTTATGGAGCGGGGGCGAGATCGATTCGATACTTCTCTTGCAAGCACTACGCAGGGCATGACCTAGATCGAAGGCAGTAGACCTATCTGTGCGTTAACAATTACTATAATATCAAAGCAAATTTCGACCAATATATTACATTCTCAGGATCCTAGATTTTTCAATTCGCACCCATCATTAATGATATTAAATTCAAACTAATTTGAAACACACATTTATTGTTAAACAATAAATGATACCTACATGAATAAATTATTTTAAAATATAAGTATACATTAATTTTGGATCTAGCAAGTATATTTTAAAAACACAAATTAATCTAAAACGTGTCTATATAAAAATAATTTTAAAAGTAAACAAATTTAAAAAATATAAGCCTATACGTAAAATAAATGTAGGTATATAATATTAAAGAACACTAACAAAAATACACAATACTGTATATGAGTATGTAGGTAAAAGTATAGGTATATAATAATAATAGTTTATTTAATACGTTACCAATAATACTCTTGATTTTCCCGCTCAAAGATCTTCTAATAAAAACAATAATTACACCAAGGGTAATGTTCCCTTTTGCCCAGGAGCCCGACAGGCAGGCCCGACAAAATGGAGACTGATCAATACTTAACAACTTGCTATCACGATTCAATGTTGCTAGATATTTTACCCATGTTATCATTTTTTTTCTTTTTACAAACGTGGATTAAATATCTAGCAATTTACATTTGTATTAGTTTTCTTATAAAGCCTTTATTTTCTTCTTTTTTAATAACGCATATATTTTCAACTGTTTTAATTGCTTCGTAGCATAACGATTAACATATAACTTCGTAGCATATCGTCACGTGTTGCTCTTAATCCTCTTAATCTCTCTAACATTTTTGCTTAAATAAATCGTAATTCAGCTAATTATATCGGTTTCATATGCGTACCTAGTCACAATATTAGTTTGATCAGACTTTGAGTCAGCAATAGAAACCTCGAGTCAGTAGAGTACCGTAGGGTCAGTATTTAGTATTATTAATTCCCTCTTGCGCTCTTTTCATAACATTAATTAATCTTTCAAATCTTTTGATGAGAGTTCATAGTCCACAATAAAATTACATTCTTTTATCCCAATTCTAGATTTCATAACCGTACTTAATAAAAATGTTAAAGAGGCCAATTCGAACAATAAAGCTACGCTCGTACCTAATACCTAAATAGGGACTAAGTTGTAGGTAACTATTTAACTATACCTAAAATTATTTTTTTAATTCATATAAAGCAGATGATGCATGATAAGTTGTTATTACTTTATTGGCGTAAAGTATTCCATCTTGTAATTCTTCGAAACAATTTCACGAATATTTGTTACGAAAACAGATAGATTTCCGATTTTGCTTTAAGTATTTGTAAAAAATCGCAACCAATTTATTAATTACTAAGTTTAAGTTTAATATAAGCACATCCTATTGCTTGAACCATTTTACCTAAACTATTTATGTTTATATTCTTCATATGGAATATTTCGCTCGGCGACGCGATTATATTTTCCGAAAGCTCCGGTATAAAAAAAAAAACGATATTAGGTACTTATTGTAACATAAAGAATATATTTAACAAAACAATTACTGCCTCTAGCTGACATTTAAGATTGAGTGTAGGTACCTACTACTAATATTATTATACTTATATTAAACTTACCCCTGACCTCTTCAGATTTCTTAAGAACAAGTGTTTTCAGATTACTATGAATCGTGTATTAAACACGATGAATTTCTGTGGATAATTGCCGCTGACGACATGTTTTATAGATTTTATAAACTTTATATATGTATAATATACATGAAGCTTAGTAAACACACAATGATGGACCGAAGAATAATTGTAATCCTAATCATCAAATAGAAATCAGAAGAATAATTTTCTTCAGCTGCATTTTATATTGTCCATGTATCCTCAATTTATTGACTTTCCCTATTTTCAAGACATAATTAGCATTAATAACTTTATTGTCTTTTAATAATGTCATTTCCTTAGGAGCGGGTTTCGAATTTGCAACACGCGAACGTTCTGACGTCCACTGGCAGGATCGCGATGTACGGTTAGGTACCTATCGTAAGTAAGCGCTTGAATGCTGGATATGAATTACTATATCCAGCATTCTACTATATCCGTCTATAATGCTGATTGCTAATCATCTGTCAAGTTGATTAGCTATATAATAGACGCTGTTGCTCCTCATCTTACTGATATATATAATAATTGTATAGTGTACTTATAATGTGTTTTCTGACGTAATGAAATTTAGTAAAATCATACCTATATTTAAATCTGGTAGTACCTACATCATCGGGTATTAACATTATTGAAACAAAATTCTTTCAAATATTATTACATGTTTTTAATTATAATTATTATTATAAACTCCTAAATAATAAACAGTATGGTTTTACTAAGGGTCGCTCTACTGCCGCTACTGATGCTGGTATAGCTCTCTTAAGGAGTATTTATGTGGCATTGGAATTATCGCAGGTTTCTCTTGGTATGTTTTGTGACTTGTCCAAGACATTTGATTATGTGGTGCACTCAACATTGGTCATGAAGCTACACCATTACGGCATAAGAGGACGTTCACTCGGTCTTCTGACTTCTTATTTACCTAATAGGATTCAGAGGGTTGATGTGAATGGTAGGAAATCTCCTGGATCATTAATCATTCCCGGTCCCTATTCCTGGACCTTTTCTCTTTGTAATTTATATAAATGATCTACCATATTTAGTTGAAAAGAGACATGATATAGTATTGTTAATTTTTTAAATTAAAATAAGGCGAAAGTATATGACGATGTAAGCAAAGCTCTTTCAAAAATAGTAGGTACATTGGTTTAGTGCTAATAACTTACTTTGAATAAAAAAACTAAATGTGTTTTATTCCGGACACCCAACACGTAAATTATGATAGCCGATGTACTCTTGAATGGTGAAGCCGTAGATCCTGTTGATTCTACGGTATTTCTCGGTATCACAACTGACTCTAAATTACAATAGGGACCTCATATTGATGGATTGGCGAATAGACTTAGTTCAGCAGCCTTAGCGGTTAAAAAAATCAGAATATTAACAGACGTGGAAACGGCTAGTCCCGTTTATTTAAGCTACTTTCATAGTATTATGTCCTACGACATTTTACTTTGGGCTAGCCGGTATTAAATTAATTTTTGTTTTTCAGAAGCGAGCTAATTGTAAATCTATAAATTAAGCCCTAAAGAATCTTTAAGGGAAATGTTTAAAGCAATTAATATACCGAATGACCGTTGCATCGCAATACATTTTTGAAAATATTATGTAAGTTAAGAAGAATATTAATTAATTTAGCAAAATCGGTTATGTACATAATATTAATACTAGATATTAGTTTAATCTCAGTGCACCTATAACTCGATTCGTGATTCTTAAATGGGACGATGCGTACGCTTTTACAATAGGATCTCAAAAAAACGTCGGAGAATTTTTATTCCACAATTTAAAAAAGTTGTAAAAAGACGCTTGTGTGTAAAAGTTTTTTACCAAATTAACGATTTTATAAGCAATAACACGTCTTGGGAATAAAATGCTCAAATGTATCATTGTCAATTATAATATTATGATTTAATGTTTTGGTTAAAAACGAAAGATATATCCCGCTGAGCTTTTTTCGCCGGTTTTTCTCGGGTGTCTCGGGTCTGAGGCAGTAACTTTAGTAAACTTGGGGTAAATTATTTGACGTTCAAGAAACGAAGCTTAGGTATAACTTCTTATTTTGCATAAAAATATTTAAATTTGAATTCGTTTACTAACATATATACTAACACTCTTTAAAATATACTAGCATACATATTTAAGATATACCACTACAATACAATTTCCAAAAAAGGATTAGTTTTTTAATATACATTTATTTAAATTGGTAGGTATAGGTGTGTTAAAATATATTAAGACTTATTAATGAAAGCACCTCTAATACAAAAGCTAAAAGTTAAACAAACATCTAAACACTTTAATTATTGTTACAATCTTGTTTAAGTAACATTTGAAACAAAGAAAAAACAAACTAAATCAAAATGGGTTTATCTATTTATGACAGAATAATATATAATATATATATTATATAATAAATATATATAGACTTAAATAAATACACTAAACAAGTTATTAAGAGTACGAAAAAAAAAACAGATAAAAATAAAACTTTTTTTAATTCTTTTTAAGTTTGAAGTGGGACCAACACTCTTACATCACAAGCAAATCAATCAAAACATATCACTATACCTGACATACACATACACACACACACACACACACATACACGCACACAAACACACACATACACACGCACACACATTCACTTTAAATAATAACATAAGAAATATCTTTATGTAACATTCACACATTTATTTTATTTGTATGTAGCGGTAAACAATTAAAAATTATAGCAATCAGTGATCACATGTAAAATAAATAGTGTTACAAATTCTCCAATATGCGTGAACCCTGATACTCAAAACACAAGTTAAATCTTAAATTGAGGATCAGAGTCCATTATTTTATTTGAAATTATTATGTGTACTGCTACATTGATGTCATTTGTTTGTTTTATTATTAATCTGTGACAATAAACTATTACTATTATTTATTATTATTACAAATGTTGCTTTATGGTCTATTTACATATCATTTATTTATCTATAAATGATGTAAGAAATAAAATTACTCATAAATTATATTAAATCATTTCTTTAAGTTTATGTATAAAAAATCTTTCTTTTAATTAAAACTTAATTCTCCTTCTTCCCTCTCTGCTTATATTTAAAATGGTTCTAGTTTTAAAAATATGTACAAGGTAATGACAATTCATAGATGTGTCATCAGAGTGAAATGTTTTTTTATGAGAAAACTCTATTTTAATAATTTATGGAAAACTTAATAAACACTAAAAATAAACAAAATACAAAAAACGAAATTACTTATATTTATTATCAAAGAAAAGAATTTATGAAATTTAATTGAGTGAACATATTCTTGAGCGTAACTAACTTCTGCAATTAAAGAAATATAGAGAAATAGAAATAGAAAATTTATTGTTTAAGACCTATCATACCACAGACAGAAATACATACATTCATAGACACATTAATTATAAGCTTTTTAAGCTTTGAGCAATAAGAACAAGAATGAAATATTATATTAATCAATCTTATTATCGGCAATATAATTATTTTCACTTGCAAAATGTTATCATCACGCTATATAATACAGTAGCAATCAATATTTCTATACTATTATAACATAACATTACTACACTACGATAATTACATTTATAATGAGATCCAATATATTTCCTACATAAATGATGAATTTTATATACTATAGTTACAGCAGATTAAGTTTTAAGATAAGTTGTAACAATCATTCTTAACATAACCTAATGATGAATATCCAGTAAGAGCCATCAAAGTTGCGATATCATCAGGTGCAGTGTTATAAAGCTCTACAATAAGTTGACACATAGTTTTATCTATTATTTTTATTCTAGCAGGTTCAGAGCCAACAAAAAATTTAAATGCATCAATTGTTTTTTTTGTCCATTCCATACCTCCATTTGGGGCACAATTTGCTAGGTGGCACATTAAAGTCAATTGTGGTAAATCACGTAATTCTGGACCACATACCCAAATGTTATCTATAGGTACCAATTTTTGGATATTACCATAGTCTAGTAAGAACACGTTACATATTAATTTACCTGCCTCTTTTTGCATCTGAATTATTTTACCTCTACCGTATTTTTCGGCTTCATTTGGTTTATTCATGTTAACGATCACGAAATCATTAATATTGACTGAAGAACATTTGACCAAAGGCTTATTTGATTCTAGTTTTTGAATAAAAGGCAAAAAGTCCGTCCTTCGAACATAAAAGGTGTGAGGGTCTATAATATGAGTTACATGGACCCAATGCCATGATTGTATTTGTAGATTACTTTTTTCCAACTCTAACGTAATAAGTTCTATATCTGCATACATTGCAATTGTTGGCTTATTGAGTACTTGATCCATATATTTTTTAGTTTTCTAAATACTTTAACTAGTTAAGCTGCATTTGCAAAGGAATCAATAAGTTTTATATTAAATTTAAAACCATGATATTGTTTTTAATAAACAATATAGGTTAGAGACGTTTGTTTTGATAGATTAGTATAAGTGTTGCCCACTTTATTTTTGGTGAGTTGGTTACCACAACCGCCACAACGTGAATATGAAAATATTATTATCTCCTCGAGCCTCGGGCAACCAATTCACAACCTAGGGATAGATAAAATAAGTTATATATTCTTACTTTTTTTTTAGTAATTATCAGGGACACCGCGCACCTAGCGTCGCAGTTGATGTTTTACAATTTACAACTCAAATTTTATTTGTGCAAATTTAATTTTGATCAGCCAACGCGATTGAATATACTTTCCATTAACATCCATCTGCTGTTTCTATCAATTGTCATCAATGTCATTTACGTATTTTTATAAGATTAACATGACTATAGAAGTATAGATATACATGTTCTCGTTGTGCTTTAGAATGAGGCAAAAGGTTTCTAATCCTAAAGCGATTTTAATAGCTCCTTATATATCTTAACTGTCAAACCAGCTTGAGCAATTACACATTATTTTATAAGGAAAGTTTTTTTTAAATAAAAGTCTAAACGTCTGAAAAATTGAGGCTGAATATTGGAATATGTAAGGAGACTTTGACTACGCACAAATACACATGAAACCTATATACGGGACGCGAAGTAGCGAAAAAGAAAAGTATGATTGATTTGTTTCTACTAGTATTTGGGGTCAAGTTATGATATGCGAGTGCGTCAGGATGCTGACAATATTTAATCGTTGCTACAATGAGGTATTGTTTGCAGTTTGGGTATTCAAAGGGGGATGCACTGATATATATATTTAATTATTTTCTATTTACTACACTGTCCCGCTATTTTCCACATATCGACTATAACGAGTTGACAGGAAAAAAAATATTTTAGAAATGAATCCACCATTGTAAACATTTTATACTGCAGTTTCTTTTATGTTTAAGTGAAATGAGTAATGTATATTCTTTTAATAATTATAATGCTTTCTCTTTTTTGTGATGAAAATGAAATAATTACAAGTAGTAACTTTCAAAATTAAAGAATTATCAAACTTGTGTTCTATTATTTGATCACTCTTTATTATTGTTCTTATTTACTCCCGTTGAGTGCTTACTTAATTTAAAATTTTCTAAATATTCAAAATCTTGACTGTATTTATTCTCTGTACTGGGCTCAATAATATGAGTAGATATCGACTAGGAACGAATACGATGTAATAACTTTATAAAATATTATTTTATCTGTATTGTACTTGTAATTACTCTTTGGTTGGGTACATGTGTTCTGTACTTGTAATTCATATTCCATATATTAACTTGACTTCGTAAAGTACCGGTCTTATTAACTATAGTTCATATTTTCTTTAATCATTTATTTCACATTTATAAACTCTTTTAAGCTGTTTGTTTTCTTATTGACTTAGTGTTTTTTATTATCAACAAAAAAAAATGGCACAGTAAGTTTTGTTTAATTATTAATTTTTAAACAAAAGTGTCTTGTTGGACCATAACTTTATTTTAAGTTAGCATGACTTTGCATTTCATATATTATGCAACAATATTTTTTTCCAATATACATTTATAAATATCTGAGTATCATATCATACAATAAAAACAGTTTTAAAACTGATTTTTATATTATGGTTAATTTTTGATTATCACATAGATTGTCTTTTTAAGAATGAAAAATAGGTCTTCTGCGTATTATTCGAATATGTTAAGAAATGGGAATATTATGATGTGATTCGTACTTGTTGATATATCGTGACTGACTTTTGTACTATGTTTAAAAAAATGTGACTTTTTCGTCTTAAATATAACACTATATATTACTTAATTATGTATAATATAGCATTAATATGTATTTAAATGAAAAAGTAAATAGCTGATTTTGTTCAAGTTTTTCTTTTAAAGTAGAAATGACAAGGTTATTTGAAGGTTACCTGCCAAGTTGTACCAAGTTAATGATGTGCTTTTAAATAGTAAAAATATTTACCTCACGCGAAGAAGAAAAGTTTTTTAATTAGGTTTTTCTTCTTTCAGACCAAAAGCAGATATTGCTCTTATTGGATTGGCTGTAATGGGCCAAAACTTAATTCTCAACATGGATTCTAATGGGTTTACTGTTTGTGCCTATAATAGAACAGTTGCAAAGGTATGATTTAATTAAATATAATGTCAATGATAATTATAATTATTTTATATTATATTTCAATGATAATTATAATAATTTTTTATTAGGTTGACCAGTTTTTGGCAAATGAAGCAAAAGGTACCAATATTATTGGTGCAAAATCTTTGGAAGACATGGTTGCTAAGTTAAAAGTACCAAGAAAAGTTATGTTGTTAGTTAAAGGTAAAAGATATTATATTTATTCTATATATTTAGGTATGTTTTCAAATATTTTTATTAATATTTTGAAAATTTCATTCAGCGGGAGCTGCTGTGGACGAGTATGTGAACAAATTAATACCTTTGCTTGAAAAGGGAGACATCATCATTGATGGTGGAAATTCTCAATATATAGATACCCAACGCTGGTGTAAGCAACTGGCACCTTCTGGCATATATTACATTGGAATGGGAGTAAGTAATTAAAATGGTTTTTACATATGATTTTGTTTACGATTCCATACAGAATGAAACCAAGATGTGTTATAATGAAATAAAAGCAATATGAAATGTACTTATTAATTATCTTAATGTCCTTATGGACTTATGTATTCATGTTTGTGGAGGAAAGAATCATTGTGTCTAAAATTACAAAAAGCAATATACAGCTGGCTGACTATTGTCTTATACTTTATATTCCCATATTCATAATAAATTGAACTTAATTTTTTATTAAACTATTATATATTACTAGAAAAATATGCAAAAATAAATAATAAATTTCTCAAAAATTACATTGTAGTAATTAATACCAAAATTTAAAGAGAAAATGAGTGCAATTATCAAAAGATATAATGATAGTAATCCAGATAACTATCATTAATTCAAAATATTACAGTTCATTAATATATGATTTTTTTAATTTATTAATTAAATCATTATTAATAAAATTGACCTTCTAAATATTCCATGCTTAGGTTTATTGTTGAATTATAAGCCAAAATACAAAATCTGTATAAATTGCAATCTGTGTGTTATTCTAATTTATCAAGCAAAGTAATTTTGGTCTAACAATGGAACATATGTCTATTCTCACAAACTTTCATATTAAAATAATTGAAGGATAGGTTTTATTTTATAAACTTTGTGTTATAACAGGTGAGTGGTGGAGAAGATGGTGCTCGGTATGGTCCATCTCTTATGCCTGGAGGTCATAAAGCGGCTTGGCCTTATGTTAAACCAATTTTTCAGGTATTGTTCTAAGATAATAAAAACTAAATTTATAATTAATTATGATTCTTTTAAGATGGGAAGAATTTTATTTGTGTAGCTTAATGTGGATAATGTTTATTAATGATTTCCTGTTTAAAATACATAGGAAATATTTAAGAGGAAACATGACAACTAAAATGTACTTAGCTAGTAAACAAAAACAAGTTAAAGATTATATTGGTTATTGGTTAATGTGTTAAGCCATTCCATTCTGATCCTCACGTTTTTTTTTAAATAAATTATTGTATGTTCAAATTAATTTATTTTTAATAGGCTATAAGTGCTAAAGTAAATGGTGAGCCTTGTTGTGATTGGGTGGGCGAGGATGGCGCCGGCCATTTTGTTAAGATGGTACACAATGGTATTGAGTATGGAGACATGCAGCTCATTACTGAAGCATATCATCTCATGAAAGATGTTCTTGGTAATAATAATTATTTAATAATTTTGTTTTCATTATTTTATTTAGTTTTCTGCTGTATGTCACATACAGCAGGGCAGAAGGAACTTGGGAACCTAGTTTTAAGACACTACGTTCCATTCCCTACTCTCCGCCGAATTTGAGGTATTGCGTGTAGAGTGGCGGAACTTAACGCCGCGCTTTGCCTTGTTACCAGTGTGAAGAAATAAAAACTAATCATTTGAAAATATTAAATATTTAATTTCTTCTTTCTGTCTTTTTCTATATGGATCGGACCCACAACCTGTCGCGTTTAGGCTAACTCTTGTGCCTCTGGGCCACAACAGGCCTCAAATACAATTTTTTTTTGTTGTAATAATGTATAGTTATGTATAATCTTTAACAAACAGACATGGAACAAGACGAAATGGCGCGAGTATTTGAAGAGTGGAATAAAGGAGAACTTGACTCGTTCCTTATCGAAATCACTCGTGATATTCTCAAGTTCAAGGATTCTGACGGTAAGTTAAAATGTCGAGTTTTACGATTTACTAGCGAGCAACCTTCCCGCGGCTTCACTTGCACAATATAATTATTTGTTTGTTATACTGAATTGAGGTATTGCATCAAATCACTGTGATTTTTGGTAAAACGGCATTAAAATAAGTTGCGTAACTTTAAAGCTATAGCTAGAGCTATAGGCTAGGCGCTGGGAAGACAAACTTCATCCACTATTTCATCTCCATCGACCCCTTCAATATATGTTTTCATGTCTTTCTTTAGGTTTCCTTGGGTACGAAATTCATTTCGTTCAATCAAAATCGGTATAGTCATTATGATATCAGTGTATTAGTTAGACAGAATTACTAACAAAATAACTCAATTCAACACTTTCGGATTTTTGAATATTGGTAGGTATATAATGTGTCACGAGTATGAATGACATTGTCAATATCATTGGCTGGCATAGATAACAAAACTGCAAAGTAACTATGAAAATTTTCTTTAAATATTGTCTTATTTATAATGTCATTAGTATTTGCCTTCTCTATAGGAGGTTATTAATTATAATTAATGTTTTTTTTCTTTTATTAGAATTTCCGGTCGGAAAGTAGGAGACCTTATCTTATTTTTCGAAACTTCGCGTGTTGTGTGACGAAAGTTTTGTCATGTTGCTAGAGCCAAGAAATGACAATAATTAATTCAAAATAGTGAGAATCGAAATCATATTAACTATTTAACGTTATTTTTTCGTTCTGGTAACTCGACACAGCGCGGTGTTGAGCTCCGCCACTCAATGCACTCTAGCATTTGTTCAAATTCGGTGGAAAGTTAATACATATATATATATATATATATATATATGAGTTTATATTTTTAGCTGGAATCCCTAAACCAATCAGAATTAGCATCAAGATTAACTCTCAATT
>JAXGGP010000028.1:4372676-4383718 GCA_035584415.1 Eueides aliphera
ATATGTGTCTGTGTATATAACCTCCCATATTGGCTCTGCTCCAGTATACACATACTGGAGCAGAGCCTCGTCTCCTAGAATATGGGAGGTTATATATAATTAACCATAAATAAATACTTTTAATCTTAAAAATACAATTGAAAAAGGTTTCCTTGATTAGATTTAGGATTATATAAAATGATATATGATTTTGTTAAGTATTATGATAATATAGATAACTTATAATGACTAATCAAAAATGTTGTCAGAATGAATGACTGTGAAAACGCTATGATATAGAAAATATGATGAATAAATGATGATAATCTGTAATCATACACAAAAGCTTTTATTAATTCAATTAGAAAATTATATTAAAGTTAAATATTTTTCATATTTCAATATTTTCAAAAACAATTTAATTAATGCGGATGGTATTTCAAAAATACTAAAATGATGTTAAAGTTATTATTTTTATTTCAGACGAACGTTCAACAGCGAGTAAGAGTTTACCCGGTTCCGATTTAAAGTTCACAGGCAATAAGACTGAATTCCTGGAGCATCTCCGTAAAGCTCTCTTTGCTAGCAAAATCATTTCTTATGCACAAGGATTCATGTTACTCAGAGAAGCTGCTAAGGTGAGCTTTTAAGTGAGCTTTTAGTTTTTAAAAGGGACCAAGTGTAAAGACACTGCTTCCTATGTTGTATTGTACCTACCAATTATCATGACATGAAATAATTTGTTTCCCTTGAGTGGGACCTGCACCCACCGTGTCTACAGTACATGCAGTGTTTAACGACGTACCGCTGCCACACGACAGCCTTAATTTATTATTTTTTATTCTTTTAATTTAAGGTTGAGTTTAAACTATTTTGTCAAATCACAGGTTAACAACTGGAACTTGAACTATGGAAGTATAGCTCTCATGTGGCGCGGAGGATGCATCATCAGAAGTGTGTTCCTTGGAAACATCAAAGTAAGATTTTAAAATAAATTTTAAAATGCTGCCAAATTAAAAAAAAAAAATTATAAAAACAAATTTAAGAAAAAAGAAATGGAGATTTATTTACGAATGCAATATTTTTGATAAGACATCTTTAAGTATGTAAAAGTTATAATTTATTGATAAAATTTTATTATTGTTATTATATTGTTAAATATTTTTTAAACACCATCTATATTCTGCCATAATATTTAATTTATACTTTAATTGTGTGATTGATATTAACACTTTTAACATTAATATTATTTTTTACAAAATACAATAATTTGTGTATTTTTTTAAAATTTAACGAAGGTCGTTTATTATATGATAAATACATATAAAACATAATATAATATGGCTGATACAAATTTTAACTATGCCTTTTAACTGTTAAATAATTATAATAACATACATTGTTGTTACTTTTATATGAGAAAGTACATCATTATTGACTGAGATTTAGTTAAATTAATTGTTTATTATAACAAAAAAAAAAACTATATATAACAAAAATTAAACATTACTATTTTTTATTTAGAGGCATTTAAATTCTCCCACTCTGATCACTAAAGTATGTTACGTAAAAAACTGAGTCGGAATGCTTATTTTTTTCTACAACTTACTCATTTTACACCAACATTATTATTCAACTTATAAAAAAAAGGGAAACAAACAATTTTGGTGTTAGTTCGGCCTTATCACCACAGGTACATGCATATATATAGATATACATAAAAAGCACGCAAGGAAATTGTTTGGTGTACAAGTGAAGGAAACATCAATCTTTTACTTATTTTCTTTAACAGGACGCATATACGAAGAACAGTCAGCTATCCAACTTGCTGTTAGACCCGTACTTCCGTGACCGTATTAGCGTGTGCCAGCCGTCGCTCCGGCAGGTGGTGGCCCAGTCGGCGCTGGTAGGAGTTCCTGCACCGGCCTTCGGCGCTGCCCTCGCCTTCTATGACGGATACCGCTCTGATATGCTTCCGGCTAATTTGTTGCAGGTAATGTTAATTCTGTATGGAGACCTTCGTGAATCAGTGTTACAGCGTCTGACTGTAAACGCGTCGGTAGTAGGATTGATTTGAATTAAATTGAGAAAGCATGGCAATTTTATTTTATGTGATTTAATGTCTAGAAAATTGAGTGGTGCATAGACAATAGGTTGTTTTAACAGGGCGCCTAACTATGTTATTTGGGTATGACAGCGTAAAGAAATACTTTTTCTTGTTGTTTTTATTAATAATTTTAGAACTATAAAATTTATTTTTTTTAACAAAAATTTTATACTCAATATATAATTTGTGTATGTTTTTAGGCGCAAAGGGACTATTTTGGCGCTCATACATATGAGCTGTTGTCGAAGCCTGGTGAATACATTCACACCAACTGGACTGGTCACGGTGGAAACGTTTCTGCATCCACATACTCTATGTAAAACACTTATTGTGATCTAAAATTTTTTATACATGCATTCCTTGCAGGCATTTTTGTCTATTTTAATGTTAATTATTGCGTTTTATACTAAGATTTTTCATCTTTTTATATTTTTTTATTTTATAATAGATATCATAAGAGAATTAAGGAAAGTAATTTATTTTATAGCTATTAGTTTGGTTTGTGGGCTTACGTCAGAAAGTAAAACATAACGTTTTTTTTATTTCATTGTTACATAAGTGGGACCAAGTCTTATATTTTTATACAAATGTTATTAAAAATACATATGTGACTGAGAATAAATAGGTGCTTTGTTTAATAATAATTTTGTTTTATTTTTATATTCCGTATGTGTTTTACTATCTTTATTAAAAAAAAATTTAGACAATATATGATTTTAAAAAAATATTTTATTTTATTTTAGTTTATGAATGGCATTTTCTTTTTACAAAATTATCTAATACTTCTATCCATCATAGTAATATTATTTCAAAAACCTAATCTAACTATTTCCTATCGTATCGGAAATATAATAGAAAAACAACACAAAGACAATATCAATTATTCTAATCCCATTATTTTAAACCACTAACAAACTAAAACGCCGTATAGCAACCGAAATACCTATCCATTCTAGAATTTCGTCTATTTTTTACTACTACTTTATTAGGTAAGATTTAAAATTGCTTCAGACCATAGCAATTAGAGACGTATGCTCCTATTAACATCGATTATAATCACCAAATAATCCTATTCACTACAAACCTCTGCTTAAAACGTCTAAAATAAAAGAAAAACTAAAAATAAATAAATAAATGGTGTAAACTTTTACTCTAGTTTATCTTGAGAATAGATACAAAACTTCAATTGTTAACGTATCGGTACCAGCACACAATGTACCACATAATGCACATAATGCACAGCACATAATACAATTGTGCTGATGTTTTACCATTTTTTCTATAAAAGTAAGGCACCGTTAGCTTTGTTACTTTGTTACCAGCCTTTTTACATTCATTTCGTTATCTTTCAACTTTACTAAGCATACCTTTCAAATATTCATTTCATTCTCTTGTTTCAATATAAATACCGAGGTAAATTGCTCGTCAACTTCATAAATATTGATCGACAAACGACAACACATATTTAACGATAAGTGATCATACTAAGTGATTATAATAATATAATAATAGTGTGAGAGAGTGAAAAATGCGAACTGGGTATCCGGTTCCCGTCTTCAATGTTTAAATAAAGGCAGCTCAATAAAAATATATCTCGTAGCAGATGACATAGTTTGCTCATAACACCGATCACGTTAAAAACAATCGAGCGGAAGCAAGGTGCCAGGATGGTAACAAGGTATTAGAGTCGGACAAAGCCAGCTAACGAGATTGTAGTCTGGCGTTAAAGATGCGTCTAAGTGTGGAGTTCAGAGTTCAGTTCAGTACTGAGGATGGTTACATATCTCCTCATAATCTATCGTTCCTAATTTGGTGAATGACAAAAGAACCAAATTGACCAAACACTGTACCGAAGATATATATTTTTTTTATTACGGAAAGGACAAGTCACCGGATGGTAAGTGATCGTCGCCGCCCTCGGCACCGTGTAGAACCAGAGGAGCCACATGTGCGTTGCCGGTCTGTAAGGTGGATGGGTACCGGGGCCCGGCAATACCTAATGTTAAACGCAGAGGCCAAAGCCATTTCTTAACGCTTTTTTTATATGCCGGGGGTGGTAATAATGATTTTATTCTAAGCAAGAATCACACGAAAAAGATATCCCGGACGTCAGCCTGTACGAAATTAGAGACCCTTAACCAGCTTCAGAGGAACAAAATATCGGATTCAGAGGCGTGAAGTAGAATCGTATTATTCTTCAAGAAGGACGGTCTATTACAGTTTTTTAAAGAGTTTTTACTAATCGTGTCGCGCGTATGCTAGACTACTTACAGCCTTTCAAATAAACAGGTTTCCTAAAAGGCTACTATAATACTATGGACCACATAAATATTTTGCAAAAGTTAACACAGAACATCGAAGTAAGTATCATTGGCTGCTATGTGCTGCGCATGACAATTATGACCTGGTTGGCCTTGGGCATTGGTAGTGTCTTCAGCAATGTCAGATTCATGTATATTGATACATCGAGAAATCATACAGATAACCGATTCTTTTATTGGTGAAGTCGAGGACGAAACTTTATTCAAGGTTTTACTTAGCTCTCATTTAATATTTTGTAAGTAATTTATTGATACTAATCGAGAGGAGTGTAATCAGCCGCTATGTGTTGGGTAAATCGACTATGGCTTGGTTGACCTCTGCAGTGGTAGTGTCTTTAGCGATGCCAGATAGACTATTGATACATCCAGGTGTTGATGTAAGTATACATAGCCGCTATTATAGTCCGTATCCATCCGACAAGACGAAACTGTTTAAAGCTTCAGAGCATTGTGTCGAGCATCAACGGCGTACAAACCTATAATTTCTGGATTACATAGTAATCATAACACATTCCTAGAGAAACTCATTACTAGGCAAGGAGACTGCCCTCGCGCCTAGGTAGCGCCTAGTACCTACTATAACCTAGTAGAACTTAATGGTGTTTTACGCACCAGTGACGCATCAGAAATAAAATAATTATAAATAAATTATAATTAAAAATAATATTATATAAGATTTCACCAAAAAATTGTAGATAATTTTTTAAGCTAATTAAGAAAAATAAGATTATATTTTTTTAACCAATGTGAAATTGTTACTAAGTTATGTTAAATATTGGACCGCCATTAAATAAATAACGTAAAATAATTAGGTAATTTTATAAAATTCCTGCTGGTTAAACGTCAGTTTTTTTACTTTGGCTGTTTGACAGAATCAATAATAGACAAATGACACATCATAATAAATATGATCGAGTTATTTAAATTATTAAATTCAAGAGATTAGCAATATAATATTTTTTTTGGATATTCGTACACCAATAATGATATATGCTATATTATTCACTGGTTGCATAATTTTATTATGGGCACCTTGTTTGAAAAAAGGAATGTGGGCTAAGCCAGGACCAGTGTATGCGAAAGACCGCAAAAATCGAACATTCCGTATTGCCCCCACAGGTAAATGTTGTAAAGGAAATATCCAATAAAGATTTTTTTACACCATTGCTCGATTAAGTATTTCTGTTTTTGAAATTTTACTATTGATGTAAATATAAACGTAATACATTTACATATTTGGTTTTTTCTTACAAATTAAGTTTTAATGAGAACAAGTTTACTAAAAACAAAAGTTAAATGGAAATAGTTTGTCTTTTCATATTTAAGTTATTTACCAATTACTTAGTTATATATTAAAATATTATTTGTATCGACGTGTGTAAGTAATATTAAAAAGAAATCGTCACTGGTACTAAATTTAAAAAAAAAACCGTCACATTTAGTCACTATGGACGGTTACGGCACATGCATGTTTATATTGAAAATTGACTTATTAAGAAATATTTTAATAAAAACAAGTGACATTAATTAACTTATTCAAATTCATTTAGTGATTTTTTTAATGAATGTAAAAAATTATCGTTGTGATTTTGTTTTTTTTTTAAGTTAACTTATATTTTGGTGCAGGCACTTTTGGTGTAAGATGGTTAATAACCATTCAATAATATAAACAGTGAATAAGAATAAAAGATGATGTAAATAAAAAAATAAATACAGAAGAAAAATCAATGTAGAGAATAAAAAAAATGTTTATTTCTTTAAATTATTAATTTTTAATTAATCTTCATTAATTTATTCATTCAGCAATAATCCTAAAAAATAATGTTTATTATAGATACTACACAACACGACTACACAAGCACTTTTTTATACGCTTGGTCAATTATTTTGCCGATGATTAAAACAAAAATGTATCATCATTATTTACATTAGACATTATGAATTACTAATATACAATGAAAATTAAATTAATAATTAATAAATAAAATTTTTAAGTGAATTTAGAATAACTACTTATTTTATTTTAAATAGAATATAAAAATGCTTTCCATTTATCTTATATATTTAAAAAGTATTGTATATATCACATTAACATTATTGTCTGTTACGAAAACATTATTAATTATTTATACATAATATGGAGCGAGCTTAAAAAATACTTAAAAATTATGTGCACCATTTATAAGTCCAGTTCCATCGTAAACTCTTTCGTCTTCCTCTGTCCTTATTAAACCAACGCTTTCGTCAAGTAACTTTTTCTTCTTTACTGCTTGAACTTGCAGTATCAATAATTTCTTCTTGGCTATGTGTTGTCTCACGACGTATTTCTATAGGCGAAATGTTAGATTCGCATTCTTCATTATTGTTTTCTAAATGCACAGTTTCTTCTTCTGCTTTAATTTCATTTGAGTTCTGGGACTTATTTTCATTATTCTCATCAATTACATTTTTTACGTTCTGTGTATTTTCTTCATCTGCTTCTTTGATGTTTATTTCTTGCTCACATGCTGTTTCAGAAAGTATATTTTCTTTATCTTTTTCTTTATCAATTATTTCACTTGGGCCAGCGTCATCTTGCATATGAATCGAACTAGAACTAGAACTAAGTCTTTCATATTTATGACTTGGGTCAGGATCAGTTGCTTTACACGTGGTTGTGCTAACATCTTCGGGCAAGTGAATAGAACTGGTGCTTGAACTAAAGAACCTACATGGGTGATAGGGATTCTGATATCTGCCTGCCTGTTTCGTATATAACCATACATTCCAAACAGCTTCCTCATCTAGTTCACAATACTTGTTAGTTGGCTGTCCACAATTAAGGCATGTATATTTCTGACCATAACAAAAGCTTTCAGAACTTTTGTCTTCTTTGCTTATAACACTAGAAATTTTTGTTCTGTGACTAAAATTCGAACTATCGTCTATACTATTCGAATCGTCTTGTAAATTGTTACTTTCCAAAACTTCCTCACCACGATCGCTTGATTCTTCTCTTATTTTAGAATCGTTGTTTTCGCCCTTAGTGCTTATATTTTGTGTATTTTCATTGAGTTTCATCGTACAAGAAGGAGATCCATCCTTGTAGCTTGAGCTGTTTTCTCTGTCGCTCGTGGAACTAATACTCCTGTCTTTTCCAGTAAAATCGGAACATTTGCTTCCTCGACGGTCACTGAGGTCTATATCATCATTTTTAAAATTTGAATCAAACTTATCAGTTTTATTCTGTCCTGAACTATCATACCTACTTAACAGGCATTTTTCAATTCCTGAATTTATAACTGTTTTATGTTGGTCATCTTCTTTATATAGTGGGCTAGAACTTTTACTTATATTTAGAGCACTGGTTTCTTCTTTATGGCTAGTTCCGGGACTTTCGTCTCTTTGGCTAGAGCTTGTACTTTCGTCTCTAAAACTCAAACGAGGACTTTCATCTCTGAAGCTTGCACTAGGACTCTCATTCCTGTGACCTGTTCCAGGGCTTTCATCTCTGAAGCTTGCACTAGGACTCTGATTCCTGTGACTTGTTCCAGGGCTTTCATCTATGAAGCTTGCACTAGGACTCTCATTCCTGTGACTTGTTCCAGGGCTTTCATCTCTAAAGCTTGCACTAGGACTCTCATTCCTGTGATTTGTTCCAGGGCTTTCATCTCTAAAGCTTGCACTAGGACTCTGATTCCTGTGACTTGTTCCAGGGCTTTCATCTCTAAAGCTTGCACTAGGACTCTCATTCCTGTGACTTGTTCCAGGGCTTTCATCTATGAAACTTGCATTAGGACTCTCATTCCTGTGACTAGTTCCAGGGCTTTCACCTTTAAAGCTTGCACTAGGACTCTCATTCCTGTGACTTGTTCTATGGCTTTCATCTCTAAAGCTTGCACTTGGACTCACATTACTAAGGTTTGATTTAAGGCTGTCATCTCTGAAGCTTGTTCCTGGGCTTCCCCTTTTATAATTAGAGCTAGTGACATCCTTTTTACAGGTTTCTTGTAAAACTTCTTTACGATTCATGTCTGCTTCCTCATTACAACTAGAGCTAGCATCTGTGTTTCTTTTGTCATCTTTTCGATCTGATCTAAAATTAGGGAAAGCAATTGTTATATACTCTTTTCTCTTTGTTGAAAACAATATAAAATATATATATTTTATTTTGCTTGGTAACAAGAGCGACATTTATTTAAAAACACTAGAGATTGTATAAATTTTAAATACTCTACAATATTTAAAAGTGAGTAATTATTATAGAAGAGAATTTTAATTATATATATTTGACAATGAGAACGTCAATAAGCTATAACAATTAGAGAAATTAGCGAGAAAATGTAAGAATGAATTAAACTAACAAAATATAAGTAAATAAAAACAAAATTTGCATAGAAATTTAAGCTACGTATAAATAGAGTGCTAGTAGAGTGCTAGTAGATTCCAGAACAAAACGAAAGTAAACATAAGTAAAGAAAAGGTAGAGCGTAACAAAAAAGTTACACATAGAAAATCTTGCCTGGAAAATCTGATGATATTCCAGCTCTTTTTTTGTCATCTATCGCGTTTTGACTGCCGTCCTCCAGGGGTGAAGAATGAGCTAATAAAAGATAAATCAATATGTTTCTAAGTTTTGATAGAGCGTCGTTGTGATCGGCGCGAAGTTCAATGTTTTTTGGTAGCATTTTTGTATTGTATATATTATACGTATGAACGTGGGCTTGTATGAAGGATCTATCGCATTACGATGGTTTTATAAAATTACTATTAAATTTACATAGATAAGAATCATAAATTTATAATATAAAGCATTAGTACAACACTACCTGCTGCTTGTTAGTTTCGATTTCTTTTCCTTTTTGTCAGGACTACGACCTGATTTTGGGCTACTGTTTTTTTCATCCTACAAAAGAATTTTAATATTTTTATGGATATTTACAATAACTAGTTCATATAATATATGGTTCCTATCCTAAATATATGTACATATGAAAACCGAACCTTTCCAGAAACAGATGGTAATGTGTCTAATTGCATTTGTGATTGGCTGCTCACATGGCCCATTTTAGATAGAGGAGGGTTTTTTGCTGTATATGAAAATGCAAAGCCTCTTTTTAATGATGCTCTGAAACAAAAAATATTAATTAATTTTAAAGGTACTTATGAACGAGACTTGATATATATAACGATAAGTTTAATTTCTATTTAAAATAAGATATCACTGTCTAATAACGTTTTACCTGGTAGGACTAGGCGGTGGGTAGCTGGAACCTCTGTGATCGGGTGAAAGATACTGTTGATTCTGGCATGCCATTAGTCTATTTCTTTGTAAAATTTCCTGATGTGATTGATACATTCGTTCAGAAGCTGTTGGTTGCGTTGGACTGGAAAAGAATAACTTAAATTAGTTTCCTATTTATAAAAAAACAGAAATATATTTTAAAAATGTCAGGAGTGGGGCTATTTTCAAAGATATAAAAAAAAATACCTAGGAACAGTGCGAGGAGTGCTTGGTTCGACAGTAAGATCAGGCAAGCTATAAATAAGCGTTGCTACGTTATTTTGGGGCTGTATACGTAGTGTACTTTGGGCACTCGACGAAACTTCTGTCTCTTCACTACTTTTTAAAGGTGTTGGTTTTATCTAAAATAATATATGAATGCAAAGTAAATAAATTAAATTCTTATATTTATGTTATGTTCAAAATGTTAAAAAATACCGTCGGCGCTTGCGTAGACCCTGTTTCTGTATCGCTAACAGTGATTGAAGGAGATCCTAAAAAAAATTAAGATAGTTTGAAAAATATGCATATACATAAATATATACTCATTATATTTCTTTTATCAACCTTCATTTGCATCTGGCACTGGTGGCAAGTGATGTTCTACGGATGTGCTGGCGCGGTGTAAAAGCCTACTAGGTCCCGCTTGTGGTTCATCGTGTGATTGAGCACTAAAATTTTTTTTTTCAGACATCACCAATAAGGGAAAGTAAGAATTAATTAACACATACACCGTGTTCTAATTAATGCAATTAATTAATTATATTATCTATATTATACAGTATGAGCAATAATGTAACCACAAATTTACCTCGTAGAATGCTGAAAACTAGATAATCGAGAATTTCTAGGCGTAGACCCAGAAGAGAAGACAGTAGAAGTTCGATGCACTATGTTACATCTCTTTCCAGGTATGGGCGGGCGAGCGCTGACGCCAACGACAACTAAAATGCAAAGTAATATAATAAATGAACTAAAACATATTGCCATATATGATAACAAAACAATATTTACTTTGATTATATAGAGAACATGAGCCCTCCAACGAATCTGTTGTAAGGGATAACATAGATAAATCGCGATCTGTTGAAGCCCCCATGCTTCTATGCACCATCGTGGCTACACGTTCGCGAGCCTCATGCTCGATTAATCCTTCTTCAACAGCAAGACGTGCCTGAAAAGCATTCTTAAATATATTTATTTCTAAATTTGCTGTCTTCTGTAAGTGAGCAGGTAGACAGAGAAAAGTTAGTGTTAAGACAGTCCACCCTTTAATTTTTTTTGGCGTCTGCCTGAATAGGGAAATAACAATAATTACAGTCGGAGGTTAGAGTAGAATAAATGAGTCAAAATATTACTTTAATATATAATA
>JAXGGP010000028.1:4399242-4410232 GCA_035584415.1 Eueides aliphera
TCTTAACACCAGGTTCCCGGGTTCCCTCTGCCTACCCTGCCTTGTGCGGGATACAACGTGAAGCTAAAAAAAAAATGTATAATTTTTTTTGAGTTAAAATAAAATTGATGACTCTGTTTTAATAAATATATTTTAGAAGTGAATTTAAATGATTCCTTAGTAACAGAAAATGAAGATTTTAATTATTAGTGTACATTAATACGTAACGATATTGCTATTGAAATTAATAAGGTAATTTAATCGTCTCAAAATCACTTATATATGAGGCCTAGGTAAAGGTGTAACAACGTTGAAGTGTTAATTGAAGCTCGTTATCAATTCTCCTATATTATTAGGTCATTTCATCACGAAATTTAACTTATAGACGGTATCGTAGCTGTGAAAACGGGAATAGTGAAGGTTACGTCAGATAATAAAGCTCGGGATCGTTTCATGTCTACGGGACGTTGCGTCAGCAAGAATGTGAATTTTATTTAATACCACCCTAGACTACGAACATGGTCCGGGCTATATATCAGTATTAAATATTTCTCACAACCATTTGAATATTAAAAAGCGACAATAAAGTTAAAAATATTATTGATTTATAAGAATTAGATTAACCTGTTATATGGTAAAGAAAGATCCCAAACAAGTAAATAGATTTAAACAATTACTAAGCAAATTTTAAAGCTGTTTTTCGGTTAAATTATAAATTCTTAATTTATAATCTACAAACATTATTAAAATACTGTTGTATACCGGCAATGATCTATATCTATATGGATCACAAATAACTAAGAATAATGGTTCAAGATATAGATAAGAGGATATTAGACGCAGGTGTTATTAAATATGCAATCCCTGCTGTCTAGTCTAAAAGAAAACGGTTTTGTGACGACCTCTTATTAATGATTAGTTAGATTTGTTATTATATTAGATATACTACTTACTCACATGATAAAACTGCTCTTGTAGCAGGTTATAGATAGTAAAATATATGAATAGAAAAAAATATGGCACAAAATCTCTTTAAGCGATCTCAGCTCTAAATTATACATTTTGTATATGAAATTATTATTGTTATTTCTTAAACCATCAAAATTTACTTTAAGATTGTACTAAATATATATTGGAATATGAACGCAGCTTACTACATGCGCAATCCTGTAGTTTAGACGGGCTAAATTGCGGTTGTCTTGCGCCAGTACATAAATAAAATATAGTAGTTAGTACCAGTACATAATTTTTTTTATAGCTTCACGCTGTATCCTGCACAAGGCAGGGTAGGCAGAGGGAACCTGGGAGCCTAGTGTTAAGACACTCAGTTCCACTTCCGTTCATCGCTTTCCGCCGAATTTGAGGCATTGCGTGTTAAGTGGCGGAACTCAACGCCGCGCTTTGCCTTATTACCAGAGCGAAGAAATGAAACATTAAATATATTGAATTGAAAATATTAAATATTTCATTTTCTCGAGTGGGGATCGAACCCAGAAGGTGTCGGTGACAGCCACATGCTTGTGCCGCTGCGCCACGACAGGCCACAATATAATTATCATTTAATGATTTTTTAATCTATAAATAAAATTTAATTATTGATTATAATCACTAAAATGATTTACATACGAGTATACATTTTAAGTAAATGCAGCTGATATAAAAGGGTTTATATAAGCACTGCTTTATTTTGTATATTTTTACTTTACTACGTCTAACGATAAGCCTCCATAGCTTAGCTACTAAATTATACGCCTATTCATCATTTAATCCAAATTATACTTAATGGAACCGATAAGACAAACGTCAAAGTTAATTCAACTTGACTTGGTTTTTACCTTTAAAAGTGTTTCGGAGTAAATAATTAATTTTGTCGTGGAACGATTGTTGTTTTTAACATTACAATAAAACTTGTAATTTTAGGAAACCTTACAGTCGCAGGTACACATTCGTGATCAATAGAAATAATGTCGTATAATATTTTTCTTTATTGCTCAAGTATAAAACATATGCAAGTGTACAAGAGTGTGTGCAAATATGTAACAAATGTAAAAGTGCAAAGCTACGCTCAGCGTAGTGGTCATGTAGATGGTTTGTTTTATAAACGATTTTCACAAATATTATTATAATTGAATTACGTAAATGTCTTTTCTGATATCAATATTACAAAACTACTAAAGTAAATATATACGTAATTTAGTATAAATCATGTAGATCAAGCCTATTACACGTCTTGGCCTTTAGTGTGACATTTTGCTATTTTAAAAGCTTAGCCTTTATAGAGAGACCTTCCGATAAACTAACCTTGCTTAAATCATAAACACAAAGAGGAATGTGTATACCTACCTATATCCTAAACTCTTTCACAAAGTTTTATTCTCCTATAAAATATCTACATAAGAAATTGACCCTGGATAGATAAAAAGAATAGCGTTTCAGAGTGTAACTTTCACTTTATTTGTGAATTTAGTATTTAATTATACAATATAGCGTCAGTTTTGCCTTCATTTATTATCAAAATTTATTGATTATTTTAAAAATAATAAATAACATTATCATTTTCAGAAAATGTTTTCTTGAGATTATTATTATTTTTTTGAGAAAGTTAATAAAAGTAAATTATTGAACTCGCAGGATTAGAGCTCGTCGAGCTTTACAGTCCATTAACAGGCTGTCACTGCTTAGTCCCTGCGTAGTAAGGGCAGACTAACTATACCTATACTAATTACTGGTACTGCCTGTTCAATCGAAGGAAAAGAATATGGTGTAAATGGGCATCTGCAATGTCAAATAGCTTTTTTATCACTTTGTGGCGCCTGACTAGGTATTAAATTTTTTTTATACTAAAATTAAATCTCACTACAAAACGTTCAATATAAATAATCATTAATACTATTTCAATTTAATATTAAAATAAAAATAAAGAATATTGATAAGGTTCAGAAATACCACCGCTTTGAAAAATAGATCAGTCATTTATTTTCAGATTTTTCATAGTTTACGAGTATATCATTCAATTTCGCAAATTATTTTAAAATCATGAACACATCGTCCGATTGCGAATTTATTGAGCTTGTTAGCAAAATCTCGACGAACAACAAGAAAATGTAACTGTGAGGTAGTTTAAGCAAGTTTACTAGTAATATAACATAAAAATATTTTAATTAATTATATTAATAAAAATGAATATATTTTCTAGCCCTGTGGGTTTATTATAATGCTTCATAAATACTAAATCACCTGTTAGATGAAAATTTTTATATTAATTGATATATACATATATAAGGGAGGAAAACTGTGAGACGGAAGAAGTTGTGCATCTGCAAATAAAATAAGCTAAATATGTAATAGTTTGAAAATTGTTTATCTGTCTTACACCGTGTCTATTTTGTTTTTGTTTTTTTTTAGCTTTACGCTGTACGTAAGGCAGGGTAGGCAGAGGGAACCCGGGAACCTAGTGTTAAGACACTCCGTTCCACTTCCGTTCCCTACTTTCCGCCGAATTTGAGGCATTTCGTGTTGAGTGGCGGAACTCAACGCCGCACTCCACCTTATTACCAGAGCGAGGAAATGAAACATTAAATATTTGAATTGAAAATATGTACTTGTAGATATGTACTGTTATTTTGAAAATAGCACTTTAAATATAACCGGTTAGTCAAAACATAACAGTAGCAACTCATTGCAGAAAATCCTGAATTCTCATAGAGGACGGAGATCAGAGTGTTTTGGCATTAATGGAAATACATGATCAAGCTATATAAAAGTATAACAAAATCTTTAGTTTATGAATAATAAAATAGTCAATCACAATATAAAACGTATTACTATAAACGTGACAGGTTGTGGGTACGATTCCTATTTGAGGAAATGCACTGCTATGTACGGGATCAGCTTTACACTTTATGCCGCACATACAGAGTAAGCAGAGGGAACTTTCCGTAACCCACTTTACGCCGAATTTGAGGCATTGCGTGTTGAGTGGCGGAACTCAACGCCGCGTTTTGCCTTGTAAGAGTAACGAAAATAAAAATATTAAATATGTAAATTGGAAATTTTAAATATTTAATTTCCTCGAGTGTTCTCCTATTTATATCTGTTAATTTTAAAATGTTCGTAAAATTTTAATGTTTTCTGGCTCCAAACAGATTGATTCATTAACTGCAATAACTTGTTAAAAATGCTTCCATACACTTCTTTCGTGTCAGTGATCATATTACTTTTGAAGAGTTGGTTCGTTACGAATATTTCAAGCTTCATTTAATTTCGGCTCTGTTTATATCACAATTCTTAATTTATATTTCCAAATGGAACTATTTTTGTGAATAAATTATTTAATAAATAATGTATATTAATTAATTAAAATTGTCCCAAAATATTGTCTTTTTGTTACTGCGGGATATTTATGCAGTTAAATTATGAATGTGAATGTTTCGAATGGTAATTAATATTATTTTCTATTCTAACAGTACTATTGTATAAGTAAATGTTACCGTAGAGATAGGCGGTAAGCTTCTTGCAACAGTGGAGAGAGTTAACTGTAATAGAGTGAATGTGTGACATAACATATCAGGGTTATGAGCAGATTTTATTGTGGTAAGTATAGATACTAAAATTTCTTTTTCTAGCTTATGTTGTTTGCTAGTTGTATCGTGTATCGTTTATAAATATTAAAAATGATCGTTAGATTTCTTTCATAAGTTTAATTCAAAGATTTAAAAATGTTTTAGTTACATTGCTTGCAAATGCTTATTGTTATAGTAAGTATATTTTGGAATTTCGTTTCTGCCCTTATTTGAGGGGGTCGTAACAATGATAGTCCTGTGTTAGTGGACTGAGAAAGCTGGTCTAAATCCCTGTGATATTAACTTTCGCTGGGAAATAATTGCGAAATATGGCGAAAAGACAATTCTTTTCCGCCTTAGGTGACAAAATATTGATCAGTTTCTTGTCGGCTCATCTCAGATGATAGTTGTTGCTGTACTTGTTGTAGTCAGCTCACAAATAATATGTCATATATAACTTTTAGTTGCTTTTATTTGACAACGAATAATGCGGAGTGAGGAAGCTCCAAAGCGAAGCTAGTATACCGTACTTACATACTTTTAACAATGAAAATATAAGCCTTATAATATTGGTACATATACCGTATCACTAACAAAGGCTAAAGAAATATTCATTTGTGTAGGTAATTTCCCATCAACCTTGCCCTTTTACTTGAAGTCACATATAAATATTAAATATCATATTCACATACCCGAATTGTAAAAGAAGTTGGCCGAGAGCATAGACCCATGTGCTTAATAATTGGACAATGAATACAAAGAGTTTTTAAATAATATTCGTAAACAACGCTAGGCTAGTATTCTGAAGAAAATTAAAAATATAGCAAAAGCAACTACAGCCATGTTTACTAATAAGAATTTGCAGAAAGTTCAAAGTTTTTATATAAGTTATTATATAAAATTGCAAAGACAATTACAGTCTAAATTGCGATTTTTTATAAATTTGAATCTTCAGAAAGATTTTTTCAATTGGGTACTGTACTTGGTGCTGTATTAATTTCATAATTGTTGGTCAACCATAAGGACAAGTCTGCCTATGTTCCATTGCAAAATCTTTTAAATTAAATATTTTTGGGGATCTAGTGTGTGTATGACACGTCGATCATTCACTTTCGACATTGCGTGTTGTGTGTTGGAACAACGCTGTGCAAGTCAATGCTGCAACATTAAAAAGTCGTAGAACGTAAAATTGTGAAACTGTGAAAACTAAGGATTGAAACTATAAATTTAAATTAAAGATGACTTAACTATGTGTTCACAAGTGTAATAACACAAAATGAGTTCACAAGTGTAGGACTTTAAACTTAAAACATCAGATCAGATCAGTGGGGTGTTTTTTTATGTTTCTCCTCCCCTCGCGAATATATTAAATAACTCTTTGAGACTACAAAAGAACTCTATAGAGACTTCATGAAATTTAATAAAATTATACAATTTTTTTTTATTTAACTTATTGGTAAAATCGTGTACATAAATAATTATTTTAATATTGGTTAGTATATCTGATCCCAACAATTCTCGACCTATACAAAACTACTAATTTGTTTAAAAAAAAATGAAAACAGCACTTTGTGTCACATAATATTATATATGATAAACAAAAAGTTTAACTATGTTCAATTATAGATGCTGGTAAAAATCTTATAAAGAATATAAAAGCGGTTTGTAAAGGATTACAAGATATAGTTGGCATTTTCTATGGCCTGTCCAAGAGCTTTGATTGCGTTCAGCGCTCCAACATAAGTCATGAAGCTACATCGTTATGGTTTATGAGGTCGTGAACTCAACATTCTGACGTTATTTAGCTCACAGGATTCAAAGGATACATTTGAATGCCAATAAAATTCATCTTCAGGTCTTTTTTCTGTTTTTATATAAATAAATGATTTACTATATGTAATAGGACAATATAATAAAATTTGCTGATGATACTTTATTTTTATTAAAATGAAAAGAAGACAAAACATTTACCATGGAAACAATGCTTTCTCTAAACTAGTGCATTGGTTTAGTGCTACTGTTGAATAGTAAAGAAGCAGCTGAAACGAAATTCTAAGATGTAAATACGAATAATAAATATTTGCAAGAATACACGATACAAAGATATATATTTGGAAAGTGCTTTTTAGTAGAGACGGAAGATACAAAATGGATGTGGATTAGAGTATCACCAACAAAATAAGCGGCGCTATGGCTGCGCATTAATGAGACAACGAAATCTCAGCATAGCTAAACGTTTGTCCATATACAATGCAGTGCTAGTAACGACGTTGTGGTACGGCAGCGAAATGTGAGATCAAGAATGAAGAATCAAGACGAAATTTATATTTCTTTGAATGACATACTAAGTATGATTATATTATCATCACGCGACAAGTTGTGGCGTTGATTTCCATTCGAAGAAATAAAGTATTTAATATTTCGATTAAAATATTTAATGTTCTCATTTCTTCGCTCTTCGCCACTCTTACCGTATAAAAGATGACAAACTTATTTTTGCGGTTGCATTAGCAACAATTATAAAGTTAGGATAGTTTTTGTTTATATAAATTTCAATTTTTAGACTTTTTCATAGGATTAAACTTTGTCTCCAACTGGCTGAATACAAATCTTTTGACAGTAAAAACTTTTAAAACCAAATTTATCCCCTTTCTCCATTCGTAACAGTCATAAATCAGTAGTTGTATATAAACTATAAAAGCCCTGTGGTCCCGTGGAAAACTCATGAGCATATGCTTAGAATTAGTTCCTCGCATAAAATATCTTGGAATTACCATTTATACCAACTTAACGTTCCAAGAACATATCAGATCTTTCACTATCAGAGCTAGAAAGTTTATTGATATCGCTGACCTTAATATAATGAAATTAGTATACAATGCTTTGTTTCAGGCTATTTTTACACATTGTATTACGTCTTGGGGTACAGCTTCTAAAACACATCTTATTAAACTAGAAGTAGCCCAACATCTTATATGTACTTAAACTCGTACGTACTCTTTTCAACAGATGAATTTTACAGCTCATGCGGATTATTTTCTATACGACAGCCTGCATATCATACTAAAACAACACTTATCACTGCAAAATTAAACCACAAGTCTCGTTAATAAAGTTAATAAAAGATTAAATAACGCAGCTTGTCGATGTTCTTTTGAAATAAATGTCGCTGTAATCGTAATGTATGTCGCTATCAAATTTAATTACGGTGAGACTGAAAGTATGCTTTCTCTGCACAGATTTGTAAACAATGTATAAACACACACACACACACATACACATATATACACATAGACACACGCATACAGATCTTGGTATAATATAATAATTACTACTGGTTTTATTTTTGTAAAGTTGTTTAAATTTTCATGATTTTACAAGGAGGAACTACCTGAACTAGGATTCAGATGGCGACCTGAAACACAGGATATCCTAGTTCAGGAACCAGCTTTTATCCCTTTTAAAGTTATCGTCGCCATGTTAGAATATAAGTCATATTTTGTTATTTGTACTAAAAAATATCTTTGCTAAATAAATTGATAAATGAACTTCATAGACGGACAACAAAGCGATTCTAAAAGAGTTCCCTTTTTGTCGTTTGAGATACGAAGTCCTAACAGCTTCATCGTTTAATGAAGTAAATATGGTATTTTCTCTTTTGTTATCGATGGGTATATGGCATGCTAAGGCCGCGCGGGTCGCTAGTATGTATTGTAATATGATCGGTATTCTTTGTATGCCATATAAGAATTCTAGGTATTATTAAAATATCTTTTATGAAAGATGCAAACGAAACTGACACGTAAAACAGTACTTGGACTCAAAGGGCTAAATCAAACGTTGAAAAGTGTTATGTGGACTAAAATTAATCCTTTTTTATGCAAAATTTAGCGTAGTTGTATTTTAAAGATCAATGCAGAAACAAGAAATGAAATATTTTTAAACCATTTAACCAATATAATATAAAAACGTATAGAAGTTTATTTATTTAGGAAAAAAAATCCATTTAGGACAATTACATAGCTGTAGTATTTTTCACATACAAACAACACAGCTATACTAATATAGCTACTCTACTTATCACATAAATACCTATTTATCAACAAAAAGTATCTATTAAGAAAACTCACAACACATGCCACAAACATTCTAAAGCAAGATACAAACTACATTCGCACGTTGTAATTTGTGCGTAGAATGGGCCAACCCATTCTATGAATATGGGATAACACATGCTATTGAAATCTAAATTTAAAATTAAATTGGACTTCATTCCGTTACTTCTTAAATGATTGCTTATATAAATAAACACTTGACCATTTTCTTAAATTATATATAGGTAGTAAACTATATATTCTATTAATTTACGTCTTTATCAATTCTAGATTCGGTAACAAGTTTTGCTCAAATTTATTTGCTTTTAAACTCGTAACACTAATATCATAGCACTAATATTTAATTCTAGTAATAATTATATTATAAGCAAATAATTAAAAATGCGGACATTCTTAAGTTTTTGCTAATATCTACCAACGACAAGAAATGGAAATAAGACACTACCGTTCTAACATTCCACGTGTAAAAAACTAGACATTTCATGCGCAATTCGTACTACATTATTACTTAACGCACAACTACCTCATGCACAGACTTACGTCCGGTGTAACACCGATAGGCGAGTGGGTGCCAGGCATGGCTGGGCTTTCACTGCGAGCTCGCTCTCTACGCAGGGATTTCATTTTGCTTTTGGTATTCTATCTTTACCAAATGAAAATTTGCCAGGGCGCTGTTGCCCAGACCTGTATAAAAAATTGTTTATAAAATATTCATTTTTTAAAGTAGTACACCTGAAAAAATGTGAATAATACGAAATTATATACACACATAACTGATTGTTACAATTCAATTAAACTAAATAAAGTAATGCGAAGTATAAAAAAGATTGTCATTTTTTGGTTTTATTATATGTGTACTTCCATCTGGTGCTGAACTTTTACTCGGATTATTAGGTTGATATTTGGCTTGGTGCATTGTGGTAAATTTTATTCTTAGTGGTGACAGAATTTGTCATCCTATAGATACCCTATTATTTTGATGGTAAAGTCGATAACGACACTTTAATCAATATTTAACTTGGCTTTCATTTTGGTGTATGGTTTTGATTGGATGTTATTATTTTTACGAAGAAATTATTTCCATTTATCATTAATACTTTATTTTTATTTAAAACCGTTTTTCCTACATTTTCCAAACGAACTATCGCAGTTAAGTAAACTGTTTATTTTTAATATAGTAATTATTAATATTTATCAGTTTTAAGTTTTCTTTTGGAAAAATTCGAAATATTTTAAATTTGTAGGTCATCTAGAAGGGCATTAGATTTTTGATAAACAAATTTATAATATATAATTTAAAAAAAAACTTCATTTATTACACATTTTTTTACATACGTTGTGTATTTTTACACAAACACCTCTAACACCAGTATTACAACGACGACATTTTATGTTCTTTGTACAAATGCGGCACTAGAAGCCGTTATAGAATAAATTCTAAATTACGAGGAGGATAATTAAGGTGATGGGGTCATAGCTTTACAATGTGGGTTGGGTATTTATCAGATAACCGAGCTGGCTACCGAGCTTGGAAATGCAGTGACTATTCCACTTTACTTTCCCAAATAAAAAGAATTTCCTTCAAGAACAACGCAAGCTATATAATTAAAGAAGTAACCTTTCTTAGATATTGTTGTACTATTGTATCTTTTGTTGTTATATTGCAAATGAGAAAGTGAATCAGTAGAAAAAGTATAGAAACGTCTCTATCTCTATATAGTTATAAAGTAACGTACCAAGTACATTTAATAAAATTTCATAAGCAACGTAATACAAGAGTATATTTAAAAGTCCATATTTTAAGTAATTTATACATATTTTTAATATTTTTTCAGTTTTTTAAATATTGTAAAACTTTTGTGGACAATTTTAATTAAAAATACGGCGTCATATTGTTTGCTAAGTAATAAGTTCTTCGAGCGTAAACTTCATACCTTTTGTGAGATTACTTTGAACATCAAAGGTATTAAAAAAATGACTAAATTTTTACATTCTATTTGTAATAACTCTATCTCTTCACATATAGTTGCAATGATTCATTAATACATTAAATTTAGTGCATAAAATAATGTAAAATGACAAATAACTAACATATTTCTTGATAAATTACGATTAGTATGTTTATAAGTATATTTAAGGGATTAGATTAACTTACATATATTACGATTCATAAAGGTTCTGTATCAGTTTTCTAGCACAAGTACAACTTTGTCATGACATTAATATATAATTTCATATACTACTAATGTTTAATATGTATGGTAATAAGGCAAAGCGCGGCGTTGAGTTCCGCCACTCAACACGCAATGCCTCAAATTCGGCGGAAAGTGGGGA
>JAXGGP010000028.1:4438332-4471869 GCA_035584415.1 Eueides aliphera
TATATATATGTACTATAGACATATATACGGATACGAATTGACACTAGGTTCTGTCTCTTTACCCTATACACTGAATAAGTAATGAAACTAAAAAATACCTTACCAACCTAACCTAACCTAACAATATATATGTTATTCTGTAAGATTTTAATTATCTTCGGGCCTCGGAGTTGTGTGTTTATTTTTAAATTAATAAATCTTTTTTCAAAATATTTATCAAATAAAAATCATTTGCTTCAGTAATTTTGGAGCTTGGATATGATTAAGTTTTAATAGTAATTTAGAAGTCAATCAAGAAAAACTTTAAGTTATTTTTAATTACTTTAACCTTCCTTGTAGAGCCTGAAGTTAAACCAATCTCAGTTCATTAAAATGTTTCCTTTTTAACGGTCTAAGATTCGATTGGGGGAAAATAAAAAAAACGTTTATCAGAAAACATTTTGTTAATAGATTTTATAAAAATCCAAATATTTTTATATACCTGCATAGATATATAATGCAATAAATTTAACTAAAGATAGGAAATAACAATCAAATTAGCTTACTTAAATCACTGCTCGAATGTAATTCTTCGAGAGTGGAATTGGAAATGTCGTGTAAAGTTGGTTGGCTTCCAGTGAAGTTATTTTGTGGTGACGTACTAGGTACGTGTGATGGTGGTCGCAGGGAGAGGCTAGACGTGCTGCGGACTATAGGTGTCGGCGCGTGCAAGCTTGTTCTACTTCCATAAGATTCCTTGAATATAAAGAAAATTTTGATTGCGATTAAATTCTATACTCGCCATAAATATTAGAATCAAATTTAACGATACACATGAAATATTGTTATTGTATTTATTGCTATTGTATTGAGTTTAAATTATCAAATGTGCTATTTGTGTTTGTGTGAATATACAAAAATATATTTCTTTATTTAGTGTTTTTAGCCAAAAGTAACATAATACACAAAATATGACAATATTACCTAGTCATAGCTTTCGAGTCGAGCCTTAATATATTAATTTAATTCTGTTATCATAAGGCACCACATATTCGAAACGAAACATTGTAATATAGAATTTCTTTTTATTTTTGACACTAAATAAAATATCACCCAGCACCCAGAAATTGAGAAAGTAAATTAAAGTACTTACTTGATGATCACTCGTAATTATATCACAACTGGAATTTGGACGTTTCTCATTTAGTGACTGAAGAGAAACGGACATTGACAACTGCCGTTGTAAAGATCTGTTTTGTCTTCTAAACATTTCTGTCGTATTCCTTACGAAACTATCCATTTTTTTTTTAAAGAAAGAAGATTTCCGTTCCAGTGGAGATTTCCCAATTGAATGCAAATCTAATTCAGATTGCGAGAAGCCCTCCTGCCTCGATAAGATCGTATGGTCTAAGGACAACTTTCTATCTCGAATGTTTTCATTATGTTTACCGTTTGTGTTATATACGTTAATGTCGGTGTTTTTTTGCTTATTATAAGCTTCTCTATTGCCTACAAAACTGACTGCCTCTTCTAATATTGTATTACAATCACTTTTACCTTCGCATTCATTATATGAATCTTTATCACAAATTTCGTCTAAGTTCTCTTCGTTACTCGTTTTCATAGTATAATCAACCTGGACATCTGAATTAGTTGCACTTAAAAAATCAGATAAATCAATGTTTTTTGAAGTTTCTAAACAATCATCTTCAAAATAATCTTTGTTGTTGACAACCTTACTGCAAGGCGGGGCTCTCAATCGGCTGTTATTATTCATCTTTACTGTCCTCAATATTTCTTTTATTTTAAGATTCTCCTTGATATTTTTCACATCGGTCAAAATTTGTGGATATTTGTCTTTATTTTCTTTTACCTGCTTATCTTTTTTCAATTTTTGTTTTAACTTATCCATATTGACATATAGGCACTTATAATAACATTACAACTAAAACACACTTTTAATTACTCAATATAGCAAATATTTGACACAATTTTCTAAAGTATTCACATGGTCGTTGAAGAACTTATCAGCCGCGGACGTCAACGTCACACCTGTATAAATCGTTTAATCACAGTGAAGGTTTGTGACGATAACAAATTATCGCTTACCTTACGCTTCACATCTAGCGAACGAATGAAGAGAATTAATTATATTTAAGACGAAATATTTTTACAAACAATGAAATAGTGAATAGCAATGCAAATACAAATATATGATTTTTAGTGCAATAATTAAATAAACATATTTTTAATTGAAATTAAAAAAATAATACATTAACTATATCTATCGCCATTGAGGTTATCTTTGATAATACGATACATATCAATTTTTTATCTATTCTAGCTACACACACAACCAATATTCTTACGTTCTTATATTTTATTTGCGATATTAACATATGGCAATCAAAGAAGTATCAAGGGTTTAAAAATTGTATGGTATAAAGTATTTCGGCAAATTTATTTTATATAGCGTGTATTCTATGTGCATATTTCAATTTTTTATCGAATATTGTATAATTGAATTACAAATTTAGTTATATATAAAATATTTAAAACGACTCGCCTGCGTCAACAACACGTTTATTTATTACAAATACGGGTCAAGGCAGAGTTGGACACATCCATCGAGGATTCAGTAACAATTTCAGGACTGTAAATCAATGATAAGTGCAACTTGTTAAAGTGTAAACACATTATATATGAAATAACTAATAAATATGAATTTGTAATGATCTTCTTCAATGATTAACACGTATAAATTTTCACTTTTCCAATTCTTTCCTCTATATCTAATTGTTCAAATTTGTTCTTGAAAAATAGAACCCTTTTAGATAACTTTGGTGTCATTCATTATTTATCTTATGTTAGCGTAGAGATATCAAGCTGGAATTAATATTAAATATTCAGGTCTACGGTCTCTTCGAGCATAGAACAGCTTCTATGTCAACACAATCAAAAGATAACGAGCATTTATGCATTGTTTTTGCTCATTTTGTATTAAATTCGCTACGTAATAAGAAGAATAGGGTATATGCGTGGACCTACTAAAAAAGAAAAATTTGTAATAAAGAAAAAAATCTGAATAGTGAAAATTTATAGGTAAATTTATAGGTGTAATTCATTTTATTTCATAAAAAAAAGTGCATATGCAAACATAACTTTGTCATGTTTTCATCTTGATATCATATAAAATAAGCGAATGTACATGCAAAATTAAGCTTCACACTGTAATTAAGTTTGTTATATTATATTAATCTATTGCATTAGTTAGGATTAAATACAGATACTTTTGGAGTAAAAGTGTGTGTTACCTATTATTAACTACAATTTATTTAAAGATTTTTGTATGCAATTATTATTTACATAAAATTTTAATAACGTGCTATGTCCAAGCTATAACGCATATTAGTATGATTAGAAATTAAGTACCTGATAGTCATACATGGTGCCCTTATCAATGAACTTGCTCATTAATAGCATTGTTACACGATAGTTATATATAAAATGCTACATACCTAATATAGACTGACTTATAAACTCAGATGAATCTCTTTTTTTTATTAAATAAAATAAGGAAAAATTGGTAATTACGGGATAAATGCTTATGACCTTGGAAAGGCCAATAATACTTATTTAGAAGACGTATAACAATTTAATATATCATAATTTGAACCCGCGAAAAATGTACTTTCGTAAGTGTGGAATAACACTTTAAAAATAGGATATACCAACCAACCAATAAGATCATTTAAAAACATTATTTAATATATATTAAATCCTAGCATTACGGCCGCGTATTCGCTTATTTGAATTACGCTATTTAATATATTTTGTAAACTAAAATTTCAGCCAAATAAAAAAAAATGTTTAAATTATGACGAACTAAATATTTTAAATTGAAGTAACTTTCTTATTTATTAACCATTTTAAATAAAACAAACAGTAACTGTTATTGGAAGATTGCCAGAAATATATGAAAAAAATATAGTGAAAACTGCATTTAAATCTGGTTTGCCGTTTCTAAGATTAGCACGTTCAATTACAATTGTAAACGTCCTTTATATATATTTTTAATATATCTTACAAGTTTAGACAGTGGAGTGATATTAATCACCTGTAATTGTACAGGTTTTATAAGTATAGAATAGATTGAATTAGATACATAATTTAGGTATAACTAAGCTTGAAGTACTTTGCTACTGCTATCTGTTACTTTACCATTTACCAATCGTTATCATAAAAAGGTTCGGTTTAAAGATCTTTATTCTACTTTCGACAAAGTCATTTACATAAGAAACCAATTAAAAAAGAAACATTATATGATATTAATAGGCCATAGTGAAGAAGAATTAATTAAATATTAGATGAACATACAATTACAATATTTTATATAGGTATATTATTAGCCTTTCAGGTGAATCTATCAGTCACAGAGTGATTAATTGTGAGATAGCTTCAGCCTCGTACTCGATCGTACTCGTATGTCCCATTATTTAAAATATTTTCCAAAAATGATATCTAAGGCCTTACCTACATAAATAAATTAAATAATATGTTAATAATACTAATTACATTGCCCATATTTATATTGTGTCGGCAAGCATCCTGCAACCGGTGAACATACTTATACTTTATACCCGGAATATTAATTACATAAAACTTCAATAAAACTAATTAAGACGAAGATGCTTTTAACAAAATATTTGTAAGATAGTCTTGTAGAGGTTCTCTCATGAAATTCACTATTTCAAAACTTATTTAATTAAATTAACGTGAAACATACGACTGCATTGACTAAACTATTTCGTCTAAAGTCATGTGTAAAAGTTAGTTAAAGCAGAAGACGCCCAGAATGTCGTTAAGTATCTTATGAACTTACTTTACTAAATTCGTCTCCATACGAAATCGAACTTTCAACCAAACGTACGTATTTACTCCTTTCCGATGAAGTTCATTAACTACTTCTATTTACTGTGCAATGATATCAAAATCAAAGTAAATTACTTCAAAGTTTCCTTAGGACGTGAAAATTTAGTTTATTGTAACCATATATTATGTAACCATATATGTATTGATGATATGGGTTCCCTCTGCCTACCCTGCCTTTTGCGGGATACAGCGTAAAGATTTAAAAAAAATGTATTTATTTCAGCAATAATAAAAATGACATGATATAGCTTCACGCTGTATCCCGCCCAAGGCAGGGTAGGCAGAGGGAACCCGGGAACCTGGTGTTAAGACACCCCGTTCCATTTTCCGTTCCCCACTTTTCGCCGAATTTGAGGCATTGCGTGTTGAGTGGCGGAACTCAACGCCGCATATAGATTACACTTATTTATAAGAAATATAAAATATTTTAACGTTGCAGGATTTGTTACTGCTTTCTTTACTAAATGTGGGAACACGGTAAAAAAGCAATAGGTTATATTTCTCTGAATACATTCATGAGATAAAAATCCATTGCCAGCCATTCGTTATTTACATGCCATTTTGTCTATTTATTCCGCTCAAGTTGTAGAGGTTTCCAAACTATATTTATAGATTAAAACATAGTCTAATCCATAGACTCATTTGAAAGTCGTACCATTCAAATATATAAGCAAATCTTAATTTTTATTAAATGAAATGAGATCATTTATTTTTTATATAATTTAAAGATAAACTGCATAAAGCGATGCAATAAGTCGGACTCCTCTATTGAAAATATACAAAATTGAGAGGTACCTATAAGTAAACGAGCAATCTCTTTTCAAAAAATCAACAAACTTGAGTTTGCAGGCGTATCTGTTCATTTCATAGGAATTGAACTATAAGTTAGTAACGATTTATTTTATGATATACCGACAAGTTTTTACTTTTCTGATATTTCCTTTATTTTTATTGCCTCTCCTCACTTCTTGCCAATTTCCATAGACCTAGGCACATAGGAAGTAACATAGGTATGCGCCTACATACATCTCTTTGGCGGAATATTTTGTGATTTGACCCATCTTGCCATTGCCATAGAATTTACCTAGGATTCAGCCTCGAAGTTTTGAATGCCTGTATTATTATGAACATTTCTTAATTCCCTTAATAAAGATAGATGATAAAGAAACATTTGTAATTTATTTGACTAATAATAAATAATGAAGCGATTTTTTATTACACATGTTTAAATACTTTTATATTATGAATCAAATACTGCATTGCAGAAAGCTGAAGCAAGTTACGATAAACCGTCATGTTACGACTAGCTATACTTAAGTCTTGGGCCGCGCCGTGGAACGACAGGTGGTTTCATGTCGGAAACATTCTCCGTGAAATATTACAGAACCCAAAAGTTGGAGGGATATACTACACAACATATTAAGAATGAATATGTGACTAACTTTACATTATTAGGTATAATCAAAGAATATGGTAATTAGAAATAAAATTAAAACAGGACAATTGTATTGAGATAAAGAATTAAAATATTTTTATATTTATTTTAACTGCACCAATAAAAACGGGTTTTTTTTGTCTATTGTAAAAAGCCCTTGAGGTAAATCTTATCTATCTAGACACTTAGGCACTAGATATAATTATTATTATTATGTTACTAATTTTCTATTTGAGTGTAAAGATATCAGTGAAATAGAAAAATAGATAAACACAGGAATCACTGTTTTAATATTTAGTATTAGGTACCTTTTTAATCAGAGCTTAGTATATTAAATTTATTAATGTATATATACCCTACCTATAAAGAAATAAATGAATTAAAGACAAAAATTTACTACGCTAAAATATTTGACAATCTGGTAAAGTTTACTTAGTTAATGATCATAAATTTCTTATCATTAGATTGATTTTGTGTTAAGTACATAATTTGTACCATAGTAAAAGTATTTATACACAATTGTTTTTATTGTCAGTACGTGAACAATTTGTCACTTGCCATTTCTTTATTTTTAAAGCATTAAATGAGTATCATAATATTATGTCAGATGTTCCAGATCAATATTTTATAAAATCACTTATCATGCTGAACAACTTTTTCTAAGGCGGCATTTCATTATAGTTCAGCATGATAATTTTGGAACGTGTAGCTAAAAAAAAGAGTATGTACATATATCATTTGTAGGGTTTTCATCAAACGAAATCTTCCATCGTTTATATGGTGATTGAAAGGACTCATCGTGCACAAAAATATCATTAAATAAGCATTTTATTTATTCTTATAGATTTCTTTTACTAAATATTTAGCCATTTTTGAAATCCGCCTTTTAATTGCGCCTACAACGAAAATGCAATAATAATATCCCTCCAGTAATTTGAAAGAGAAGTTAAAACGTTATAAGTAGTTATTACTTTATAGTTTTAATTTGAATATATTTATAGCCTATTAGTCCTTAAAACTAGTCTGTACAGATTTACTCTTTGATAAAATAAATATAATTTTGCAGGAATAAAACTGTTAAAGCGGTAGGATGGCAATTTAATCTGCATTTCTATGTAGTTATAGATATTGGTTAAAGTGCACATGGAGAAAAACATATCTATAAATTTAAACAAAGAAAAAAAAATTATATATTAATAAATTTTATTAAGTATCCATTATAAAGCATTCAATTATAAAAAAATAATTTAGATACAATTATCGCTATTAGTTTACATTAGATTTATAAAAAAAAATATTTATCTATTAAATATGCAAAGGCCCTATGTAAAATTACTTCACAATAATTCACTCTGTCTACGTTTACTTTTTGGTCGGGATATCCGGTACATCAAACTCACTGACTTGAGCGTCTACAAGTTGTTTACTTCTTAGCTTTATTACGGCGTGGCTCGGCACGTTAGCATCTTCCATTTCAAACTCTATTAAACCTGATAAAAATATTTTTTACTCAATAAAGATATCAATTATACTGATGTTATAATATTACTTGCGACCCGTCCGCGACTTCGCCCTCTTAAGCATGATTATGTAGATATATATTCATTTAAAAACTAAATTGAAGCGTAAATAAAGGGACGTCTAATGTCAATATTACCTAAGTAATGAATACCTTAAGCTATATTATAATAATTTTCATGAACATCTTAGATTGTTTTGAATTAAAAAAGAAGTTAAGAGTCAATATAGCACTAAACATTCAGTTTACCCAGTAAAACGTTCGCAATTCTATAAAACAAAATATTTAGTCTTTATAAAATGTTCTTATTTTAAAGCCGATTGAAATAAAATAAATACTAAAGAGAAGTTTTCTAAAATAACTAAAAGAAAACTGAGTTTAAATCGGTAAATCCTTTTAGGATTTGCGTGCACAAACGCATCGACGATAAATATTTTAAAAGTCTTTCAAGCGCTGAGATATTTTAAAGTGCTAAGATATAATTTTATTAAATGTTTATGACAGAATGGAAATAATATAAATCTATTCAAATTTAATTATCTCAAAAATTAATGGTTTTACTTGAAAATATGCAAAAAAAACAACACCTCGAACGACGGGATCGAATTTCGCAAAATCCCGTCATTGGTAACACGTGCGTCCCAAAATAACACCTGTACAAAATTTTGTTCTCCTAGTATTTGTAGGAACAAAGTTTTCATACAAACTATAACCCTAAAAACACCGCTTATCCCCAAGGTCAAATGCCATTGAGTCGGCAGAGAAGACTTACGTCCTACAGAGAATATTAAACTTCTAGTTTTATAAATACGAGTATATATTACGTAAACATCTGGGATAGATTGGACATATTAACTATTAAAGTAAAAATCTAGGTAGAACTCGACAACATCTTATATATTATATAAGACGTTAATGAACAACATAAAAAGTGTACGAGGAATCAAATTTGCAAAACATAGTCAACTGGTAAACAACAGGTGACTCCAATATGAGATTTTTAGTCGTGGCATTTCGTGATATAACACCATTTTAAAGTAAATAAAGCGTTCTATGCGTATATAAGTGTCCAACTTAACTAAATTAAACAACTAGCTAAAATTTGATATTTCCTCTTTACTCTTTCCAAGTCCAGTAAATACTTACTGCAGCATTTCTCTAACTATTCGATGCGTTTTAAGTAAAATGATTTTACTTTTCTTATAAAATAATTTCCTTTTTTTTTCAGTAATTACTTTTTAATTTAAACCACAATTCATTTCCTGTAGTGCTTTCATATCTGCAAAAAGCTAATAGTCTCTGAAGGCAAGATTTAAGGAGTGTACTGTGGGTAAATCAACTTGTGACACGAGCATACACATATAGTAAAATAGTTGATTTTTTTCTTTTGCGTGTGGGTCCGCTTTATCGAAGGCAAAGTCATCCAAAGCAATAACTTTGGATGACTTTTAAGCTAAGAGCTGTCTACTTAATTAATGCTCTGTTCGAATCCGAAAAACAAAGGCTTTGTCCATTGTCACATATTGCCCTTTTTTTCATAACATCTCTGGTATCGGGTAACCAGTAGTATAAGTATATTATCACACCTTGTACGACCGCTTTTAAATTTAATATATCAGTTAATAAAATTTAATCCCAGTTGCAAAGTTATGTTTATTAAGCCACTGTTTAGAACGATTTAGATCAAAATCTCCAGAGTTCATCTCACGCAATTAGATTCGCAATTAGACGCAATTTAGATTCTTAACTACAATCCCTTGTAGTCGAGAATCCAACTTGAGTATACCCTGGGCCTAATTTTTGAGCGGGTATTGGTGGGTCAGCTCTCCACAAATCAGGGGCCCACTCAAATGATAATGTGTTGATAGATGTTTTTCTCGTTATTACCGACTATACTAGTATATTTTAAGATAAGTGCCTGGATGACCGAGCTTTATTAGGATTTATTCGAAATATAAAATACATATTACATAAGTATAAAAAAGGTAAAAAAATAAAGAAAAAGGCTTTCTAGGCTCGGGCAGTCTCAGAGACAAAAAACTTTGGTTTACCAAAGTTTTTTATTTTACCAAAGTTTTTTGTCTCTGAGACTGCCCGATTTTCCGCCTGAGCTATTGACTTCTAACTTAAATAGATAAATTTAACTAGATTGATTTATTTATTGCCTCCAAAACAAAATAATTTTTAACAGAATCGTTGAAGCCGTTTTTTTGACATTTATCTAATTACATTGTGCCAGTACAGTATCTCAGATGTTTTCTATCTTACAACTCTATTGCATGTTTTCCTAATGCACAAAAGCACGAAACGTTTAATGAATTAATGGCCAACATTTTTATAGGACGGAAATAGAAGATCGATGCACACTTCCAATTTCAACGTCGAAAAAACACCACGATTGCACTTTGCCAATCGTTGAGCACTGGCCCTGATTTCTAGTGTAAATTGCACAAACATCTAAACAAGTACTAGACGCTGGGCCATATTATTCAATCTATATCATCTAATTTATTCATATTCTATTCCATGCATTCTCTAACATCCCGCATTTACCGTCACTTTTCACACCAGCGGCGCCACACTTCAGCCTTCCATCGTTAACCCACATTTATAGATTTTTTAAAAGTTCTATTTTGTTCTACTTTGAAATAATTTTATATTTATAATTTTATTTACAGGTAGTAAATACTTTTAAGGTAAAATTAATATTTTTTTTAGAAAATTAATGCCCCCCACCCAATACAAAAAGCAATCCAGCCCGGTCTATAACTTATACTCTGATTGGGTTCTTTTAAAGATTTGTAGAATTTTATTTTTAAACCAATAATACTGTGTAATTACGAAAAGACCAATCCTACTGCTTAAAGTAAAAATAAAAACACAGTATTATAAACGACACTTCAGTGGAAAACAAATGTTGAACTTCTTTTTCTAACAAGCATTAAACCAATTCAATATTTACCTCCTTCGGCCGTAATTTCTTCTTTAAAATTGTCCTTCATAAATCTGGCTAATATGTTATGATAAAAGAGTCTTGCACTAGCTCTTATTTCATCGTTTATATCCATTTTAGATACAGCTTGAATCAGCATGTTAATTTTTTGGCGTGCAATTAGTATTAATTTATCAACTGAAAAACAAATAAGTTTGTTATATTTAAATAATAACTACAAATACAAATTATGTTTATGAAAAACCACCAACGAAAGGAAAGTACAGGGTTTCCACTAAGCGGTAGGTCTCTGTATTGGAAAAAATGGCGAAAATATAAATATATTCTCAAATATTTGTACATATTATAATATGTCGATTATTATTTTGTCATACAAATGATAATACGAACATATGTTCATAGTCACAGAAATAAGAAGGGAGTTGCGATTTCCTAAGGCAAATTTTATGTCATATTCTATATTACCTAGTTATATAAGACGTTACTAAATTTCAAAAACGTATAAAATTTGAACGAAGCGGGATTTGAACCCGCGCCTCTTGAAAACCGTTCAAGCGCTCTGACCACTATGCCATTCTCACCAAGCTTCGTCGAAATTTTTAAACGCTTTTAATATTTTGTATTTTTCTTTCTTAAGTGTGGAATAACACTTGAAAAACAGTAAAAATATTTAATAAATAGCATTCCCTCTTGCCAAACGATAATTCTAACGAATTATCTTTGGGTAGCGGAAATTTATAAAGATCCCATTATTATTACATTGTTAGCATCTCCCTACAGAGATGCTAACAACGTAAATAAGTTGTAAGAAGCGCATAAAAATTTCGACGAAGCTTGGTGAGAACGAATGGCTTAGTGCTCAGAGCGCTTAAACGGTTTTTTAAGAGGCGCGGGTTCAAATCCCGCTTCATTCAAATTTTATACGTTTTTAAAATTTAGTATTTTTGTTTCCTAAATGTGGAATAACACTTTAAAAACAGTAAAAATATATATGACGTTTCCCTTTTATTGAACGTTTTCTTTTTAGTGCCTGTTGCTTAATATATCATTACTACGATAGTAAAATATACTCACAATCAGACTCTAGTTCAGGGACTGGTTGAAGCATATCTTCAAGTGCATATTGAAGCGCTGACGGTGCATTCGTTAAAGGTCTTTGTACTATCGGCTCACCTGTTGAATATGATCAATGTATGATTAGATTGCTATAGTAGAAAAATAAATAGTTCCTTAATTAAATATTAACTTTATGAAAGTATGGAATCATACGCTAAATTTATAATTAAATTACGATTATGAAATTTATCTAGTGTTAATGGCAGAGTATAGAAACCAATATAATTTTGTAACGACGATGAGGTTGATGTGCATATCATAAACTCTAAACAGTTTTATATTAAACAATAGAACAAAATTTTCTGTTTTATAACAATAACTTATTAAATATTATAAATATAAAATCACATTAATATTATTTCACAATTGTATGTAAACAAAAAGATTATTGTTAAGAAGATTATTGTACTAGAGGCCCGCCCCCGAGTTCGCTCGCTTCTTTATTTTATAACATTATTTGAGTATATTTAGAAAAAAATGGCATTTCGGTTATATTAACTATAATACACTTAAAATTGTAATTTTAATTGATTTAGCTCGCAAAAAAAATTGCATTTAATAGAAAAAAAATACTTATTTTATATCTACATATGTACCTAGGTCCACATGCATGACAAACGCGGTTTTTCCCGTGTAAATCCCTACCCTATGGGAATTATAGGATTAATGTAGCCTATACTTTGCTCCATAACATTTTAATTTGTGTCCTATTATAGTTTAAATTCTAGAAATCGAGTTCAGCAGTCCAATTTATAAAAAATAACAAAGCCTTAGCAAATGTTATTCAGTGTGGTGGTTAGTATTATTTTCTATCTATACTAATGTTGTGTAAGGGATAAGTTAGTTGAACGCCGTAATCTCGGAACTTTTGATCTGACATGATTCTTTTTGTATTGGATATCTTATTTTCGAGGAGGGCAGTAGTAGTCTACATTATATTACAATAAGAAGTAGATTGAAAAAAAAAAATGAAAGTTCGAGAGCTTTTTGTAAACCGTAGAAGCTTCGCAAAAACTATTTATTAGGTACTATTTTATTTACCTTTAGAAGTTATTATCTCCTCAGAATAGCTTAGCCATAGTTTTTATGCTTGGCAAGTTACAAAAAAAGGATATTTTCGAAACTATTTTCAATAATACAGTTTCATTTCTTATCTAATTATATAATGTTGTAAATTCTATATAGGTAATACTTGTAATTGTTTCTCAGCATATAAAGAACATCGATATTTTAAAAGATATCGCAAATTTCTAAAGCAAATTTTATTTAAAAGCCATTAAACAGACATATTTCGTGGACATACAAAAATCGACGACAAGCGACTTAACAAAAGTGTTTTCATGAATTTAAAATAACTTATTTCGTAGTAATATTAATTCTGATCATATTATAATAGATAACAAAATTACGTTTAACTAGAAACACTTACCAACACTAGATAGAAGTTGGTTAATTTGTTGCAGAGAAGTCTTCATCTCAATAATAAGACGGCCCTTTTCGTCTAACAGTCGTGTTAAGTTTTTTTCTTCTTTCTCTTCAGCTTTTATTTCTGCTTTAAGTTGCTTCTTTTCTTGGACATATCTTGTAGCAAAAAAAAAATATTACACACGCAAATTAGGTAATCATTGCAACCAATTTGCTATCCTATTATTTATTTCATTGGGATATTGCTAAGGTATAGAATATCACCATGTGACAAGCGCCAGTTAACTATAATAAAGTAATTCCCTCCCCTTTTTTCTTGGATCATTGACTGATTCAATCATCCTTACCATTCTTATGGATGATTAAAACATTAAACCAAGTTTGACCTGTGCAATATCAATATATTCAATCATGGCACGGCGGGTGATTGTAATCGTGAGAGTTACGGGTTTGATTCCCATTTGTAATAATTAATATTTTAATTTCCTCGCTCTAGTGCCCAAACCTGCTGCTCAACACGACGGTAAGTGAGAAAGGGTACACCCTTCTCTTAATAATTGATGTCAGCCTACCTTATTTTATACAGGTTACAATATGAAGATAAAAAAGGATAAGTAGAAATAGCAATCAGGATCTGTTCTTTAACCAACTAAATCTTTGCCAAGATGTATTAACGTCTCGGCTAGTTGAATTATATAGTCTTACTTTTATCAAATAGAATTACATTACTTAATGTATTTAAACTTTCTAAAATATAAATAACAACATTATTACATAATGTGAATAATTATTTTTAAAATTTGATGTCGTTATATAGGTTAGTAATCTTTTACTATAGGCATGTATGTTACGAAATTGCTCAAAAAATGTGTAATTGCGGTTTCCAACAAAGTGGATATTTAACATTTCTTAAATATAATTTCATACCAAAGGTAGAAAAATATTTTTTTAAAACGTATTAATGCGGAGGAGTGGAACTGGTATTCGTGTCTTTTAAAAATCCGCCAAATTCATGTTTTCCAAAAAAATATATCGTCAAAGTATCTTATTTTTCATTGTCATACAGGTACTAAGACAAACTATTTTTATTGTAGCTAAATATAAACAAAAAAATTATGCGTTCTACATATATCTATATAATATAAATGTTTCGACACCCCTCGCCGAGAAGTCAACAGCTTGAGAACACTTTTAATGAAAAGGCTTCGTCAGAGATTTATTTATGTCTTTGCTGTGTCCACTTGGCACAAAACTTTTAAAAAATCTTTGATAATACAGAAAAAAATATCTTTTAAAACATAATTCAAAATTATAACAAACAATTTTTATAAAAGAAAAGGATAAAAACCTTTTCAATAACATAAAATGCAGATAGATGTTCTCAAAAATGTCCAAGCCCACTATACAGTATTATGAAAATACAATAGAGCTAAATTTGAGCATAGCACGTAGTTACATATGCAAGTCAAGTTAAATGCAACGTGAGGTCTTCGCACGCTATATTTCATAGTTTCCGAACAATAACCGGAAAATGACGGAGTCCGATAATTGAATACGTTATTAAGGATGTATTCAAAATGTTTGACTCCACAGTCATTATAATATTTTTTTTCTTGAACAAAACGTATTTGTATGCCTATTATTTATTATTATATAGGTTCTTTAGTTATAGCATTATAAACATATTTGTATGGCACATTTTCACGTAAACATTTCAATATTTTTTTAGGTATATTTAAATCTAACATGGTTATTAATACATACCTACCTAAATTAATAAACATAATTATTATTTTCATCTATTGTCAATATAAAATTAATGGAGAATGGAATTTTGTTATTAGAAAAGGAATTATGTACTAGAATAAGGGCATGACCGCTATGTTGGAGGAGGTGACCGCTACGTTCCTATCTTTTAAAGCCATCTTTAAATTACATTCGACGGTACGTTTTATTGTTGCCCCCGTCGCGTTCAGAATTAGCATTTTTACCGCGTCTTCTTCACTTTCACAATAATAAATAAAACTGTCGGAGTGCCGATATTGCTATGACGGCGTGCAAAACTATCATGCAGCTGCAGCGTAACGATTTAGTGTTTATAATAATAATAATTCGGTTAGTCAGACTTTGAGCCTTCAGCACCTTCGAGCCAATGGTGTGGAAAACCTCAACCCTCGACGATAAAAGATGATTCCTTCTCCATGGTCCCTCTTCGAAGAGGATATCTTTCGTAGAGATTAGGCGACGACCAGACTTATGTCAGTACACAGTAGATTTTGATTGATTTGGATTTCTGGCGCTACAATATTACAATACGGTATAAAATTTCGAAGCAGTTGTCTTGGTCTATATAGGGTAGCTGATTCACATGTCCAATTAATAGAATGTCCTCAGCTCCGGAGATTCTGCTTGATATCAACACTTTAAAGTGGTTAAATCAAACAATAACTGGGTCCCTTTGAGCTCTAGTTTACCAGCATTTAACCCATAGTGCGGATTTTACTCTTAACCAAATTCCCTCTACATTCCGACAGCCTCTCTCGAAATTCGTTGGCTTGTAACAACGGTATCCCTATCTAAATCAAATTCTTACACGTTGTCCTACCGCACCCGGAAACAATGTTGGCAAAGATGGGCATCTTAGATCTCCTCGAACCCTTCCAAATATTAAACGTTGTGTATTACAGAATGTCATAAAGCCTCTTTCAGCATTTTTTCCTCCATCATTACCCGCGTCCATTTGGTAATCAACATAGGATCGTTGGCAAGCGCGCTGAATTTGAGGTATCTTGTTTAGGTGCCCTCTTCATTAAAGTCCACTAAGAGAAATGTTGCGATGTAACCTGATATATAAGTATCTTCTTGCTTCCGGCAAAGGTCTGGTCCGATTTTAATAATACAATGTTTATATATATAATTATGTAGGTAGTAGGCTCGCGCACATGTTAAACGCAGTCATAGGCAGACTTATAATAGCAATTTGATATTGTTTGTATATTAAATATTAATATCACAAACAGACATTAATTTTATATGTTTAGATAATAATTATAAATAACACAAAAATTACTGAACCGATTGTCGGTAAGGCTTAAATTTACAGGTAATGTTTTTTTTTAATAAATGATTACTTTATTAAAGCTGGTGAAATCACGGTCGCTAGTAAACATATAATAAGAGGATTAAAGCGTCAATTTTGTGTAATGATAAAAAATATTGAGTCAGTTAATATATTGATGATAGAAGTTAAAAATCATTTAGCAGAATGTTATGTATCTGTATTTCTGTTTGTTCATGAGTGTAGATATTCGATAAAAACTTTTTTACACTGTATATACACCTTCTTTGGTTTCACACCGGTATTCGTTGTAGTTTCCATAAAAAAAACAAAAACTGAAAGAGTAAGAGCCCGCGACGCCCAGACCTTTGTTATTATGCTGAAATATAATAATATAATAAAATCTGAAAATTCTTCTATGTTCGTCCTCTACAGGTATAAGCAAACCCAGCCTATACAACCAAGGTGAGTAAAATTGTGTTTCAAATTTGTGATAGTATAAAATTTAGTTTTCATATTTTTTAACTTACAATCATATTGGAAACCGCCTCGTCTATTGGCGGACACTTAGGACGGTAACAACCCCTTACCAGACACCCTCACAGTATTAATTATGTATAAATCTACTTTCGTCTTAGTATAAACTATACGAATAAGGTTTCTACAATCCTCAGTCAATTTCGATGGTTCCGCTATCTTCCCAAACACATTGAAGTCTATTCCAGGATGTACTAGATGTACGTTAATGCGAGTGAAAAAGCGCTATCTATACTCTAAATTTATCAAGAAAATTAATTATGTAGACTTATAACAGATTAAAAAAGTAAATTAAAAAAATATATGTATAAGTCCATGAAATTGTGTAGTTACAATTTGCTTAATATACAATATTTATATTGAATTGTATTGAGAATTTAAAAAATAAAGTATATGAAGAATTTTCAGCTTTTATAATACAACGAAGGTCTGGGCGTCGCGGGCTAATAGGATTGTGTATGTTATGTTCCTTAAACATTATTTAAAGTGACAAAATTCGCAACATTGAATAAAAAATAATAATAATGTGTATATTTGTTGTTATAAAATGGCGATGTGATATATAAAAAAAATTATAGAACAAGATCAATCAAGTTATAAGGTCTGGGCAGGACATATTTGCTTTCTAATACAACAGGGGTCCAGATAAACTGTAAGAAATATTGAAATGCTGTCTTAACAAAAATTATTGAGCGTGGTGAGCATTTTGCATTGACTCATGAAAATCGAAGATCTGGACCATCTCATGAATAATCATAACGTTAGCTAAAGTATAAGAAATAATGAAATGCTGTCTTAATAAAAATTATTGAACGTGATAAAATGCATCTCATGGACCATCAGTGCAGCTATATAAGTGATAATAAATAAATACGTCATTAGTTAAATATATGCAGCTTGACAGATACTTTTTAATTAAATAAAAATATAAAGATATCTGAAAAATTATTATAAATTATTACAATAAACAATAAAATTGCATCTTAGCTACTTTAGCTAAGATGCAATTTCATTGTGATGGGTAATTTTTAATTAAAGTCCAGTTTTAAAATAGTAAATAAAAAAAATTATATGCATAAAACAAATATTATGAAAAAAATCATTCAAGGTGCAGCATAATATTTTATATATCATATCGCATATATATCAATTTTCTAATTTTTTTTCCGATTAATCTGAATTAGCATTAATCCGGATAAATTTGTTTCATTTAAAATGTGTCATAATCACGAAATCAAAGATATTTTTCAAGTAAAAAATTATGTTTGCATATTAAATGATCGTTTAGAGTAATAAAAATTGTAATAGAACACGATAAATGTACGCAACGCATTCTACGCAAGGGAGGGGAAAGCACCACCATATTGTGATTATTTTTATGCGTATCAAGTATTCGTATTCGTAATTAGTAAAATTTTGACTCGCAGGCGCTACAAAGTCTGCTTAAGTTTTTGTTATAAGTTATCGTATCGATTGTATATAAAATATTAGTTGAAAGTGAACATAAAACGGCGTAAGAAAAGCTGCTTTTTTTTGAGCGTATGCAGTGCATCCTAATGGCGAATTTTGCTCCACGCTGTTCGAAATCAACTTCTTTTCCTTTTTAAAAAATATTAATAACGTACAGAATCCTTCGTTTCAAGCCACTTGCACTGGGCACTTGGGGCACTATACCTCCTCGAAAATAGTATCCGCTTGGACCACAGATCTGTCAAGATTGTGGGAAAAGCATTTTTAAGTACGCCGCCGAATTAGCGAGAGGTAATATCAGTCCAATAAATTAAGAAGCAATTAATAGTTCCCTTTGTTCTATACAGGATAATATATTTTACATTAGAGGCAATTCTCTCATTGACTACGGTCTACCTGTTCCGTTAGATAAATCCAGTCAAACATACAGTAATCGACAATATATAACTGAAACAAACTACTGTCTTAACGAGCTTGACTACTATAGTCAATGAGAACATATCTAAATTTACAACGGAATAAAGACAAATATTTAGTAAGCTGGTCCAAAACACCTTAAGTAACGATAGGCAGCTGTTTCCCTAAGGTGCTCCAGGAGGCACAGGAAAAGCGTATCTGACAACGGCAATTCTAGCTGAATTGAAAGGACAAAAGATCGCGGTTCAGTAGCATCTACAGGTGTTGCTGCTACATTATATCCTGTCGGAAAAACGGCACTATGTTTGAAATTCCATCAGGTTGGACAGAACAGAAACACCAACATGTTCTACACGAAATTTGCGACAAAGCAAACTTGATTCAGAATTGCTGCCTTATCATGTGGGATGAGTCTAGTATTTCTCATAAAAAGGCTATAGAGGCCTCTGCGGGAAATTTGTGGAGAGGACATGCCAACGGACAATTTTTTTATCAGGTGATTGGAGGGGACTAGGCCTGATAAAATCAACGATCTTTTGGAATATTCTTATTTATGATATTACATGGAAAAACTGAAATTATTAAGTTGTTCATAATATTCTCAAAAATTTTATTAAATGTTATTAAAAGTTGGAAAATTCTATTCTGAAAAAGAATGGTCAGATCAGAATTTCTGAAATACTTGGTAAGGTGGTCCAATCCGAGATGGAATTTATTAATTTAGAATTTGAAGACATTCATAACATACCAACTCAGGAAAATTCTTGGTTACATAAGCACGCTATTTTGTCCCCGAAAAACTTCAGGCTGTTGCATTAACTAAAAAAAGCTTAACAGATTTTCTTTAAAATGAAGCGATGTATGGTTTTGCTAAGATAGTGGGTGAAAATTACGCCATGAATTACCCAGTTGAGTTTCTAATTCATTAAGAATTACCGGTCTTTTTTTCTTTTTAATAGAAAAGACACGGCAAACGAGCGTGCGTGTCACCTGAAGGTAAGTGATCACCGCCGCCCACGGCCCCGTGTAGCACCACCTACAGGAGCTTTGCCGGTCTGTTAGATAAACGGGCACCGGGGCCCAGCTTTACCCATTGCGAAACACAGTGCAGTGGCTACTTAACGCCGGTTTTAAATGCCGGGGGTGGTAACAATCCGGTCGAGTCTGCCCATGCGTGTTGTCATTACTGACAACGTGACTCTTTCACTCGTACTTTAATCGGCTCTTACGACACCATCAGTACCATGGTGATCCTATTTTAAGCCGGAATCACACAGCTAACGGTCTCCCTGCTCACAGAATAACAATTAAAGTTAGTGTTTCGGTAATGGTGATAAGAAATTTGAATTATCTAAAGTAACCCCGATTAAAAGTCAGTATTGCAAATAAATATCATTGTAGTGCAAATTCTTGCTGGGCGTGGTTCCGGTGAACTATTCCTTTCACCATGCATATCACTTTTAACCAACAATTTTTCATTCCAATTAAAAGATACTCAATTCCCTGTGAAAATTTGCTTTGCGATGACAATTAAAGTCACGAAACATAGAAACGTTGAAAGCCGCTGGAATCGATTTAAGGACTGGTTGTTTTACGCATGAACAAATTTATGTTGCATTTTCGCGAGTCAGTAATTTTTCAGGTATCATACAACATAGTGTAAAAGAAATATTTTAATTTGTACAAAATTTCTAATCATTATCTAAAATTAAGAGATAATTAAATATTCGCGGCTTATTGAAAAATAATTTCCAAAGTAACTCCAGAACTAAATTATTATTATGCTAAAAATTACTTTAAGGCTCATGTTAACATAATTGCGGGCAGCAACTAAATCTTTAAATAATCTAAGACTATTTAAAAAAATCTAAAAGTTTTCAAACCTCTACAGTTAAATAATGTTTTATGGTATCTATTTATTAGACTGTACGCCTTTTTATTTTTTATAAGTCCATTCAAAAATAAACGAACACTATAGAAAAATATGTTAAATTTTACTGTGAAATTAATGTTATCTTAACAAAATTCTGATACAAAAAATAATTGCAAGGTAATTTTCAATATCAATTATATATAATATACTTATTCTTAAGTATAAAAAAACTTCATTCTCTTCATCATATTGCAAAGGAAAATGAAGGTGCTGAAGGTAGTTAAAACACTGGTGTTTCTCATAGAATAAATCGAGTTCTACTCGGGCAAAGCTGCGGGCTGCAGTTAGTCTTCAATATAAGAATCAGAATTGTAATACATATTACGATCATTATTTGATATAAATAATTTAGAACAATTAGAGCAAACGTACACTTTGTAGTTCAATTTATTGCTTTGCTAGTTAGCAAAGCAGAATAGTTATTCTGTGTAGATACAAAATTGCAAAGGCTACAATTTTCAATTTAGAGCTTAATCGCACGAGCTAGAATGTAGTAAATGGTTTTAAACACAAAAGTTTTAAGCATTTGCAAGTGGATTGAATAGGTGTACTATATGTCTTTATTTAAAGTAAATATGTAATAGTTTGTATTAATAGACGATAAACTGTACAGAAAACTACTGCGATGTTCCTGATCTATTATAAATTTAAAACAAAACACATAAATATGACCTACCATTCAAGTAACTTTCCTAACTACCATAGTTTCATAGAAAGTTACACCGTTGCAATATTTGATTGTCTCTGGAGTCCGCTTAACAATCTGATTCTGCATTTGAACGTAGTTAGTAGAATTGTTTACACAATGTTACCTGTACAATTTCTCAATCTATTATTGTTTTATTTTTTAATGATACCGCAATAAATGTCAAGTAATATGTTTTGCTATTCAAATCGCCGACATAGATTACTGCGAATTATTCGCTTTTCTGTCAAATGGATATGCAGCTGTACTTCAGTTTAAGAGAGGTCGTAATGAAAAACTCAAAGCAAATTCCATTTGCAACTTGATAGCATGCTTAGACCAGAGTGCCGTCTACATCCGACTCGACCCTTTGACTAAATTTTACTATTTTAGTTGTTAGTTCCAGTTTTAATTAACTATATTAACTGTAAATGCAAAAATTAATCAAGAGATGACTTTATTTACTACACATAATATATGTTTTGGCTGTACAAAGTCCAAACGAGTATCTATAATACGCGAAGCAAAAATGTTGTATCTCATTTAAGGCAAATTATGTGAATGGACGTGGATGAAGTATGAAGTATTAATATAAAAATTAACACACTTTACAAAATTCTTGACAATATGTACCTTACATTTTTGTATAAAGTAACATACATGCTGCTAAAGCAACGTGTATCTTATAACGTTATTCTGTTCGCTATTGGCATATGTACTGAAGCTAAACCCGGTGTCATAGCTTAGTTCTGTAAGCATTTTTTTTTCGCTTTAATTTCCGTTTTTATATTTCTCATGTAGCCGTCTCATTTTAGATTGTGTTATATTCTGTCAGCTACATTGGTCTCTACAACGTCACCGGGTATTGTGGGAAACTAAACCGGAAGAGTTCTGACTGTCATTTTCAGCGTCAACAAAGAAGTTTTAACAAGTCACAAGAGTGTCTAACCGTTTTTCTTAGGAGCTGTTTAACTATTAAATTCGTTACAGACAACACATTAGTCGTGCGACAACAGAAATGTTAGATATACGAACAACATAAAGAGGATATGAGAAATAAGGAAATAAGCATGTAATGTAACGAGGAAATAAGCATGTAATGTAACCTGTCCATATGTAATTATATGTATCATAAATTTAAGCCTTTCATATTATTTAATTATTCTTTATAATTTAAATTTATGATATTTAGTAATGTCTTTTAAGATATAAGGAATGTTCATTACTAGTGTAGTGTAGTAGTGAATATTTTACTAGAATCTGACTCGTATTCTTCATCCTCAGATAAAGACTCTACGAAGAAAATCATTTAAGTGAGTGTAATGATACGGAAAAAAAAATTGTGAGAAGAATTTACCAAAAATAATAAATTACAGTGATATTATTTCAAATTCTATATTTTCTCTCAATAACTTGTTTGATTACTATATCAAACACCCGCAAGCTTAAGCTTTGTAAACTTTTATAATTGATATTTTCCGCTAAATCCGGAAACTGATACGGAACCTCGATGGGTGAGTTCGATTCCCACTACACAATTTTTTTAACGCTCTAATTAATAAATTAAACCATAGCAATTACTATATATGATGTTTCTATCCTTATTTATTTAAATACCTAAAATCATAAATACGAATAAATTATTACATTTTTCTGTAATACGTACTCGTACTCGTATAGGGTATTACTTGAAGGTCCCGATATTTTCATATTAGTTGTCTCTCGCAAATTCGTTTATATGGACTTTATAATCCTTGGTTATTTCGTATATATAGCATTGTTTATTTGACATACATTTCGTTATCATAATTCTTAATTATAAATTTGGATGGTTCTTAACTACATGTATAATTAAAATCTTTTTGTAAGTCTGTTATTATATTGGTATGGAGCAGTGAAGGAAATTGTTAGTGCATTGTAAAGGCGTTCCTGAAGCCTATATCTATGGTCGCAAATCCCAGGCAAACAAACTTGATTTTAATTTAATATAGTATTAAGTACTCGAACTTTGCGCATATCATTTATTTTATTAATTTCCGAAAAATAATAAGACGGCTCTTTATTGTTATAAAAAAATTATTATATATAAATTATATTTAGATGCTTTAGCGAGCTTAAAATTTGGTTAAACACGAAAGGAAAGATCTAGGGATATTGCGGAACAACGGATAAAAATAAAAAATTAAAAAAATTAAGTAAAAATTTTTTTTTTATATTTCAATAAAGGACCATGTTAAAAAAAGCTGGAGTGCTTTTTAATTAATTAGTTTTCTTCAAGAGTATTTTTTTAATATTATTTATACCTTTTCTTTTTTTAATATTGCATTGTCACCTTATAAATATGCACAATTTCTAATTAATTAAACATTTCAAATGCTTTTAAATAGCGCTTAAAGTTTCCTTTAAAATACGACCGAAGCTAATATTTTTTCTAGTATTATCATTACTATTATAAAAAATCTTAAGAATTCTCCAATCATTGTGGTTTTAAATAAAACCATTTTTACCGGATTAATCGCGTATTAACCGGATTAATCCGGTTAAAATTGTTTTATTTAAAATGTGTAACAATCACTGGGGTTTACTTTTCTAATGCAGACTTTTGGTCAAACATAAGAAAAATATATAATATTGTATAGGTATTCATCGGTGGGATAAAAATTAGATTCGACTATGTAAGTAGTATAACTCCGGTAGTTGAAAGTATGATTGGAATTGTATTGACTATATTTACTTGTCATTGTGATTTTAGTTCAAAAGCCAAAGCTGTATATTTTATAATTTTATCCGTACATTTAGATGAAAGATTGTGAGTGTTTGAAACAGCAATATCTATAAGGTAAATTGTTTAGTATTTTTTAAATATATAATGTTATATCCGGACGATTGTCGTGTAACTGCTGAGCAAGGGTTGTATCTATTACTGATTGTGGTTTATATTTATATTACGGAACGATTTCGTTTATTACTATTATTAATATTATTGTATAAAAATAAGTTACATTATCATGGATTTAAGATCATTATTTTGCATATTTACTATAAGTGTCAATTCGTTGTCTATCTTATATCATACAACAACGGTGCGCAAGTGATCATCACTTTACGAAGTCTGTGAAGTCAATATAACTCGGATAAACCGAAGTAACCCTTACTCACTGGAGGGCATAGCTGGGCGTTTTGATGTTATTAATAAGAGCTAACGACGCCTGTCCGTAGCCGATTGGAGAAACATGTCTGCGTAAAATGTTAAGTCAGACAACTATTTTAGTGGGCAAGCTTTTTGCTGTAAACGAAATGGGTATAGGTCAGATAGTTATTCTTACTTACTTAGCTTCACGCTGTATCTCGCACGAGGCAGGGTAGGCAGAGGAACCCGGGAACCTAGTGTAATGACACTCTGTTCCACTTCCGTTCCCCACTTTTCGCCGAACTTAAGGCATTGCGTGTTGAGTGGCGAAACTCAACACCGCGCTTTTATATTTTTATCACAGCGAAGAAATGAAACGTTAAATATTTAAATTGAAAATATTAAATATTACATTACTTCGACTGGGGATCGAACCCAGAACCTGTCGGTTACAGTCACACGCTTGTGCTGCTGCGCCACGACAGTAATGTCATGATTTTGTATTAAAAGTTTTAATACAAGCAATAATTTAATATAATGTTGTAAAGAGGTGCACAATTGATCTCTTTGTTTTAATACGAAAGATAATTTCGAAAATGAATATATAGAAATACTACCAAGTGTCCCTATTATAATGACGTCTCGTATGTTTGATAAAAGTTATTGCACTTTTTAAAGTTTGATTGGAGAGAGAAATCTCTAAAGAATAAGACGCTGGAATTGTATTGAGAAATACTAGAAATATAAATTAATTTAAAGCCTTAAGGTATTTGATTTCATCACATCGCAATTTAGTAACCGTGGGGTTTTTTGTTCCTATTCGTGTCATTTTAAAGAGTTAAATATAACATTGAATTTATTCAGATTATTTATTTTAATATTATTATTGTATGTATTTAAAAGATATGGAGTCAGGGGATGTATACACTTAAGCTAACTACCTCCTTAGATTGAATTATTTAGAGTATGCAGAAAAAAAAACAAATACAAAACATAACAAAAATTCTTTGCGGTCCCTAAAAACATCTACATCTTCAGATTCGAATAACAATTTGTCGAATAAAAATTCGAATAACGAAGGTAAAATGCGTCTGCGTAAGAACCACAAAAGAACTCCTAGATAGTGTACTAAAGATATGTTCAAACTTATATATATTTTTAATAGTGATAAGAGAATATGGACCATAGTTTTAGTAATAGTAAACATTTAGACGTAGTCCCGAAGTTCAATCCCACTTAGCCCCACAATTAGTTTCAAAACATTGACAGCTTGATTAATAAGATGAAAAAATCTAGCTAGATTGGAAAGCAGACCGTACATTTAGCTTTCTTGAAGTTAATGGATCCTGCTAGAAAATAGTTTAAATCACTTTCCACTGTAGTATTCCCTTGGACTGAATGGCAACTAAAATTAAAAAGGACGTTTCCTAATGAGCATAATTACGGTAAGCTTCTACGTACGTGCTTCTACTAACTCTTTACGGTTAGACCGTACTACGCGAAAATATAACGAAAAATTACATGAATATTTTTATGACAAATATTTTAAATGGATGCGAAAATTAATGTTAAAAGGCCTTTGCTTGTATAATTTTTAAAATATTTGATAAATCTAGTAGAAATGGCGCAAAATTCATAAATTTAAAACTTCACGAAATCGAGGCGTCAATCACAGTACTTGTAGTTGATAATTACTTAATACATACAGCTTTGCTTATATGTAAAGATTTTACTGAATTAAATCCAGTGACTGTTTTCAATGACACACAGCAACACGTTTTTCTTTTTCAAAAGACCAAAGTAGGATATTAGTTTGAAAGCGGCATATCTTATATTATTTATAACTAATGTATTAGTGTTTGTTGAGGTTAGAGTGGACAAGTTTTGAACAAGTTTTCGCGGTTGTAGTGGCAGGTGTCATTTGAATAAGTCCTGATGTGGACATCAAACTTCACAAAGACTACGACTTATTACAGTTAGGATACCCTGCCTGTTCTGCATTTACTTTGAGTAAAATTGGAAACTCAAATTAGTATATAGCTTAATAATAATATAATAATTTATAGAAACAAAATAAAGAAATTGGCGACTTTCACTATTAAATAATATAAAAGTATAATTACAATGGGATTCAGCAATCCCATTGTAATTATACTAGTCTCATTTTAAGAAAACAGGAGAGCATTCACTTTGTGTAGATTATCGCGCCTTAAATAACGAGAGTTCAACAGCATTAGCAACACTATGTGGAATCATACAACTTATTTTTAATATGTTAGTGCTATACAAAGCACTACTAATGAATACTTTAGAAGTGGAATGATAGGAGCATGAGCGTGTAACCACTGACCACAACTTATAAAGATATTTTTTTTTTATTATCTACTTCCATAGCGATTGCTAAATTTGAAAGCCTACGAAAAAGAAACCGTGGTGTCTATTCACCATTACTGTTCAGCATGAACGTATATTCTGGACAGTAAATTTTTTTTGGCCACCGATTAGGGAGACAAAGAACTCCACGGAACAACAGAAAATGGCGATACGGCGACATCTACAACGAGGCTTGCAATACAAAGGTTCAACGCGATCAAAATTATAAAAAGCTTAGTGAACGTTTTTACTAAACCTTTGTACGCAACATGGTTTATACAAGAGAGTGCTGTAAATGGTAATAAATTACTGATCGTAGTCAAAGTATATAAAATGTTTACAATTCTATAAGCAAAAAAAAGAAAATAGTTTTTCTCGTGGTCAGTTTTAATTAGTCTGGTTCAGTCTGGTTATATTCAAAATGTTATATTTACATATTTCAACAAAAGTTATAAAAATTAAACGTGCATACGATATAAAAGATGTTACAAATAATCAATGACAATATACTCGTAGTTGCAAAAGAGTAGAGTAGAGGAAATCGAAGATGTGGTGTAAAATTAACAATATTACCTGTGACGCTCATTACATCATATATCACCCTCAGCTAGGAAAATAAATGAGTAATATTTACTTTAATATTAGACAAATTTAATATGAAAAAGTAGCTTATTTGATATTGTCTTCAATAATATAAATAAGAACAATTTGTTTAGCCAATATTAATTGAATACAATTATTGGAACGTGATGCTGCTCGTTTTATTATTTTCATATTCAAACTACCACTAGATTAATATTTATGTCCCGGTATACTATGTATGTAGAAACAGCTTTTGGGTCTCATTCATACCTGATATAAACGTTGATATCACGTTGCGGCTGCGGGATAGCATGCTCACATCAACGATTTTAATTGATCTCGCAAATCAAACACCATAAATCACCAAAGTAATACAATCTTTTAAATATTAAGATAAAATTGATAAAATTAAGATAAAAAAGCATATTAACGTAATAAGTACGTTCCAAAAGAACACACACGAGCGGTCTGGTCAGAACTCAGTGTAGGGCTGGGGTCATGACTTTGTGCTTTCTTCTCTCAGTTTCACGCTGTACGCTTTTCGCTGCCATGTGGCAGGTTAGGCCGAGGTAACTTGGGAACCTAGTATTAAGACAATCTGTTCCGTTCCCCACTTTCCGCCGAATTTGAGATATAGCGCGTTGAGCGGAGCTCAACTTGCTTTGCCGTATTACCAGAGCGAAAAAATAAAAATATAAAATATTTTAATTAAAAATATTAAATTTTTTAATTTAAAATATTCTTCTACTATAATTAACCACAGTGGACAGTTAAAATGGATTAGATAGGATGCGCTGTTGGCTTTTTTTTTGAAAGAGCTTTGTGTCATATCAACATTAGGTTGATGAGAGTATATTTTAAAACTGGGAATTATTTACACTATACGTAAAGCTTTTTTTTTTCTCTTTATTTAAGGGCTTTGTCGTTGTAACGACCATACCGCTCTGCAATGTTTACATTCTTATATTGCTTAACTGTAGTTGTAAAATAATTCTGTAGTTGTAAATAATAAGACTACTCACTGTGCAGTTCTCTCCTGTCCAAAATTTTTCAAAGAGTCAAGCATAAGAATAGCATGCTTACGACTCTCTATGAGTACATCTCTCTTCATACTATTAAGGGTTAGTTGTGTCATTAAGCGTTCTGTTTGATATGTTTGCTCCTTCAGTCTATATTAAGCATAAATGTTATAATTATGATTTTACTATAATAGGTATTAGTAGGTATTAATAATAGGCATTAGTATTAAAGGTCTATTTTTTAGTAACCACTTCGTGGCCAGCACTGACCCCATTTAATGTCTCATTAAAATAAATACAAAATAGTTTAAAAATAATCTTCTGAAAAATACAAAATAGTGGACCTGGCAAGAACATCATAATGAACGCGTGATAAAAATTGTCTTGTCGTTGTATCAGAACATGTGTGTAAATATAGCTTAAGCCTTAACCCGACGTTCTTGCCAGAACAATAAGATAGTAATTTTAAAAGATTATTTAGTTATTTAAACAATATTGAATTTTTAATTGTATATATATGTATAAATTATTAGACACATAACTAGTTTATTACTAAAGATTATTACAATTTTTATATTTTTCCACTATGTACCCAGCCTCTACCTTTTATGTATTAAAAATTTAGATATAGAACTTTTTATCGAAAAGATAAGGCAAATGAGCGCACGCCTGATGGTGATTAATCACCGCCGACCACGACACATCAACAACAGTGGAGCTACAAGGCCTTTAAGATACTCTTTTTGAACTCATGTTGTACCGACCCGAAAACACTGCCGCAGGTAGGTTTATTCTCACTTGTGATAATCTCCAATTTCTAAGAGGCCTACTTGGTCGTGCTTTCCAGATGATAGAAATAATGGTAGTCACTATAAATGGGCCCACTATGTTGATACTAGGCGCGGCTAGAGAAGTATTCTCAAAAATTGGGCTTATAAGAAATAGGGTTTTTTAAGTGGGTAGAAACGTAAAAATCTGAATCTTCTGAGGGTTGCATTATATTTTCCATAAGGAGGCATCACCTAGGAATATCTCAATAAAAGATACAAGTTTACTTCGGCAATGGGTAAAGTTTTCCCGAGAACGATCTGCTCGACTGGAGTGTCCTACAGTGTCTACTGTGTGTCGACGGCGACCTTAATATCCAGTGAGAAAGCTGGTGATCCACTTGCATAAATTCTAGGGAAGCCCATAAGATGGAAGTTTTGCAAGGACTGCTCTGTGTCCATGTCCAGAGTAACTGACAGACCCTATTCAATAGCCACAGACCAGCAATGGCTTAGGCTTATACAAAAAAATCACCGGTTAAGCGACCATGGCCATTTTGATGGACATTAAAAAATGCGCAATCCTCCATATCAATGAATTACGTATAAAAACAATTTCATAATTTGTCCTTTAAGTACTTTTTTTATTCCTTCTGTAAGTTTATTGAATGTTATTATGTACCCTATAGATTTTTTTTTTCCTGAAAAATTTTATTCAATATATAAACAAAATTGTTTACTTTAGAAGATACGCTCCCACAGATCCCTACCGATAAAAACATCTAAAAATATTAATTGCAATTATAATTATTGTGTTGCAATTGTCACACGTTAATCAAATTAATTTAATTGCATTTACTTTTTTAGTCAATTAACAAGATAATTGACAAATTCATTTATTAATACCCAGCACCGGTCCATGCCCCCTTGGGATCTTCAGACTGACTGGTACGGAGTGTTGTGCCCAATAAACGCGGCAGACGCAGTACACCAGTGATTTAACGTTTCTGGCACTGAAAATTGGCACATTGGGATGGAATGCATATATTACACTCGTCCTATGCCTAGAACCCTTGCTTTAAGAGTTTGCTTTTCTTTTGATGATTCTAGCGCCTGTGTCGCTGCTGTCTAAAGTGGTTCTTCGGGATATGGAACTTTTATGGAACATAGCACATTTCTAGCCCTGTGGTGTAATCGGTGGCAAGTGACAACCTTTGTTTGATACGCTTTGCAAGCTATCTAGGTATATCAAATGTAACTTATTTTAATTTCTCAAGTATAATAATACGAGGGATGACATTTTTAATAATATATTTAGAAACAACGAAAAAAATTGTACATTACATTCCTCAAGGCTCTTAATGAAACTTAAATTTATATTACCTGATCAGAATTTTGTCAAAAGAGGGGACTAAAGTAGCTCTCTGAAGTCGTTTGCAAATTCCCTTCACTTCTTCGACTTCCCAATGTACTGAATGTTGGCTAGCTGCATCTGTATCTTCATATAAATCATCGAGATTCGTAGCTTCCTAATTTTTTTTCAAATTAAATCAATTTATATTTTATAAACTTTATTTTTTTTTACGAAATTAAAATTAGTATGTGTAAATATATATATACTATTATTTTAAATTTATTTGTAATTTTCACTATCTGCTTAACTTGTATGTATTTGCTCTTTATCTGTTTTTTTTTTCTTTGTGTGGAAACTTTGTTTGATTGTTTATCATTTTATATTATTTTGATGTTTGTGTTTAATATGTTCTGTTTGTTTCCTTAATAAAAATAAAATAAAATAAAATAAAAAATAAAGTTACACAAGTTTGTTACAAAATAAATACAGTGTATCCGTAGTGTTTTAAAATAAAAAATACATTAAACAAAGTAATAATTAAAATGGTAAAAAGCTGATTACTTGACTTAATAAAACAAACTTCTACTGTAGAGTGGCAGCAGAATGTTTAATATTTATAATTACGTATCCTCCACAGCAATGTAGTGCTTAAAGCAGAAATGGTGGAAACTTTTAACTTAAGTTTTGATCCGCATGAAACTATGACTTACAGAGCTGCTAACGAAATGTTGTGAAAAGCGTAAAATAGTTTCAGTTTTGCGATGGATTTATAATTCGCCGGTTAAAATATAGCTTTGTTAAACTTTTTATATGAATATTATATTTTATATAATTTATATTTTTTTTATACCCATAGCGTAAATAACACTTAAAGATAAATTAAACAGACAATAAATCGTGGTTGCTTATACTATTTGAAATTCAGAAGGATTCCTTTCTTCTTTTTTTTAGTTAATTAACTATTATTATAATAAAATTTAATAAATTAACCGCATTACTTTATATGGTATTGTTAAAAATTGCTGACGTCGTCAAAAAATTATAGTTCAATAAAACCTTATGGTACAGGATCCCTTGAACACTTTATATTTTATTACTAAGAAGCTGATTTTTCGTGAGTAGCTTCCTTTTGAAAAGACGCCCAAAATGTTTCCTTATAGTAATGTTGGTTAGTGGTAGCTTTATAGGGACAGCAAGGATAAAATATATTGATTACACGAATTAAAAAAAAATTACTAACCAATTTTTTTTTATTAATTATCAAGATAATTATCCAAATAACATAATAGGGACAATGTGGTTGGTAAGCTATGTTAATATTAGTCTGCCAATAAACAATAAAATAGCTGGTTAGTTAGATTGGTTAGTAGATTATTTTTCATGATCTTGTTCATGATACATCTTGGAGAGGGGGTTCCTAACCAAACTAATTATCTTGATAATTAACAAAGAAAAAATATTAGTTAGCAAAAAATATATATTTTTTAATCCGTGCAATCAACATATTTAATTTTTGCTATTCCTATAAAGCTACCACTTACCAACATTACTACAAGGAAAGATTTTGAACGTCTTTTAAAAAGGACGCTACTCACGAAAAATCAGCTTGTTAGTAATGAAATATGAAAAGTATTCTAGGGATCTTGTACTATTATCAGAACTTTCTACTTTTGAAACAAAGCCGAAACTAAATTGACGGCTTTCATAAGCAAGCTATCGCTATTATTATTTTATTATGAAATTTATGTTTGTTATATTAAGTATATAAGAATTAATAGTTATTTTTTAAAATATTTTTAATATAAAGCTGTTTTGCAATCAAACAACAAAAATGTTTGTAATCTAGAAATAGATGAACGAAAACAAAACTTTTTTACAAACAATATTTACGGAAATCTACTAATTCGAAGAGTTCTACCTATTTGCAGGAACGCTCGGCTTCGACAAAGCGAACCGGTATTGAGGGCCCGAGGCCATTCATTTGGGTTCACAAAAGCGTAGTAATCAGAAATACCAATCCCATTAGTAGCATATTTACAATAAACAATAACATGACGTAAGTAGTATCACAGAGAGAGTTTTATCAAACATAACATAACGTTACACGTTTTAATTTTGAATACTTAATCATAAGTAGCACATAAATATTATATAGACATTACATATACATAGATCTTATTGTTATGGCTCACCTCCTTTCTTATAAGATTAGGAAACGAATCCGTCAGAAAAGCCACCTCTTTGCGGACTAATTTTAAGGTTCTTTCTCTTTCCTTCATATTTGCTTTTATTTCTTTTTCCAATTTGCTAAATTCAAACTTTCTATCATCTAGATATTCCATTGCTAACTGACCCATTTCGGTGGCTCCCATCAAACATTTACCTTGTGCTCGACAATCTAATTTAAGTGCCTCTAAAACCACTGTGAAATATGAGGAGTCCTGGAAAAAAATTATTCAATTTAATGACTATATTTCGATACGCTTAAACCACGTTGTTTTTTTATCTACTATGTATGCTTATTTGTATGTACCTTTTTCAATATATCTAATATCTTCTTGTACATGACCTTTATAGCTAAGGCCGCATTCTTTTTAATACTTGCTCGTTGGACATAATTAGCTACCGCCTGCTCTTTTTTTTCGGCCGGTAATTTTCCTCCAACTTCATAAAGAAGTCGATCCCGTAACTCAGCTGACTGAAGCTGAAATATTATGTTGTTGTTAAAATTTTTACACTTGAATATTTACATATATATATATATATATATATATTTATCCGTGTGATTCCGGCTTAGAATAGTATCACCCTGGTACTGATGGTGTCGTAAGAGGCGACTTAAGTACGAGTATA